>CATIWK010609898.1:0-21211 GCA_949634005.1 Mallotus japonicus | reverse complement strand
TTGCCGTTTTAACTGATTTATTATTTTTTTGTATTTAATAAATAGACTTTATAAAAAGTTCAAAATTTTCTGAGCATATATTTCTTCATTCATAATATTTTAACTCAAAATTTTATTTAAAAAATAAAATTCAAATGTTTCTTCCTTTGTTTTAACGGATATTAGTCAATTGATTTATTCTTTAATATGAAAGAACTTGTTACATTAAAAATTACTCAAGATAACAGCTAGTTTTTATAATGGCAGTCCAAAAATATTTTCCTAATCTCTAGCAAAATATAATGAAAAAACGAAAAGTAATTAGAACATCCTATCAGTTCAAGAAATGAGGGTTGATTTGCCTGGTCTTTGGCAAGTTGCTTACAAATTAATTCCCAATTTAATGAAAGATAAAAAGGACAACTAAAAGCCTATAATTTGTGTTGAATAAATTTTTAATTTATTTTTTATTGTTATGATTAATTATTTTTGCAAATTAAACCTAAATGGGTCATCACCACCTTCTCGATCCATTTTTGGTTTTATTGTATGGACTAAGGAATTAAGTGAATGTGACTCCAATTCAATCCTATTCCTTTGAATTCCTATGTTGACTTTGATTCTTTTTGTTGTTATTTTTTTTAAGTTCTTAATTTTTCTTCATATCATATGAAAATTGACACAAGAAGGCTTTGAAGACCAATTCAAGGCCTCAATTCTAATATTGTATATTCACAAAAATAGAAAAGGAGTGAAGCAACTTTTTTTATGGGAAGATTCACAGTACTAAAGATAATTGGGAAGATTCTTCGTTGTATCTATATGCGAATGAATAAATTGTAATTTATTCTTTTATTACATACAACTGATTCAAACTTATCTTCTCATTGTTTCAGTAATTAAATCTAGAATAATACACAAGTTTATAAATTTAATTTAGCTGTTTGAGGGATAAAGTAGTAGAAACTAAAAAATTTTACCTTTCTGTCAATATAGAAAGTAACTCATACTGGGGCTATATTTGAGTCAACTTTTAAGGCTTGCCCATGAAGATAATGTTAAAGAAGAAAAAGATTAAACACATGAAACTTTAATCTTTCAAATCAAAACTTTTTGGTCAGGATGGTTAACACGGTGTCTTCCCTAGCAGGTTCAAACTCAAGAAAACATCATGGCTTCAACGTGACATTGACATGCTTATGTGTACAGTAGCAGCAGCAACAGGAGGAAAAAGAAGAAGAATGCTGATACGGGTCTTGAGTCTACAACCATAAGCTCTACTACCTCGACAACCATCACAACAGTATCATGACTTCAAATTAAAACTAATTAAATGTGGTTGATTTAAAAATTTTTATAAAATAAATAAATTTAACATTAAGTAATATTTATAATAATAATTATTATTATATTAAATAGAAAGTTGTCAGTAGTAAATTTCATCAAAAAAATAAAAATGATGAGAACATGAAAAATTACAAAATAAAAAGTAACAAACAAATTGATTTTCAATTTTTCTATTTTAGAAAATATAAAACTGAAAAGTAAAGAAAAGTAAAAAAATAAAAAAGAAAATAGAAAATTTTTTCCAAAACTGTCCCTTAGGTTTTTAAAAAATTTTATTTGTTTTACATATAAAAAAAATTATGTAGTGATTGATGGATCCCACAGCTTTCACGAGAACATTTATTACACAGATGGAACATTTATCTAGTGATTGGAGGGGCTTATATAGTTAAATTTTCTTTAAAATTTTTGTGTTGAAATTAGTTAAAAGGAATTTTTAAGAGTACATGAGCTATTTGTTATAAATATTAAGGTTGAAAATATATTTTTTCTCTATATAAAAAAAGTTCACAAATGCATAAAAATAATTATGATTTGATTTTTTTGTTAAATATAATAAATGTCAGTTAATTGTGCCATACGTTAAATTTATAATGGGGAGTTAATAATGTTATATGGCCAACAAAGTTCACCTAATTAAAAATTTCTGCTACATAAAGATACAACTGCATGGTCCTCTATGGCCTCTTACATTTGAAAATGATACAAATAATTAAAGAAATGCCATGCTCATAATATTACATATAGTTTTAATTTTCAAAACGATCATAGAAAGAAATAAAAATCAAAGGAAAAAAAAAAGTAAATTTACTATATGTAAAACCAAAAAAAAGTGTATATTAACCTCCCAATAATTACCAAATTTTAAAGCTCAAGTTTATAGAGGAAGTTGAAACAATAAATTTAATATGTATAATATATTTTGAAAATTAAAATAAAATGTTAAAAAATGATTGCCGTTTTCACTGATTTGTTATTTTTTTTGTATTTAATAAATAGACTTTATAAAAAGTTCAAAATTTTCTTAGCATATATTTCTTCATTCATAATATTTTAACTCAAAATTTTATTTAAAAAATAAAATTCAAATGTTTCATCCTTTGTTTTAAGAGATATTAGTCAATTGATTTATTCTTTAATATGAAAGAACTTGTTGTTACATTAAAAAATTACTCAAGATAAAATCTAGTTTTTATAATGCTAGTCCAAAAATATTTTCAAAATTAATCTCTAGCAAAATATTGATGAAAAAAAAAAAAGTAATTAGAACATCCTATCAGTTCAAGAAGAGAGGGATGATTTGCCTGGTCTTTGGCAAGTTGCTTACAAATTAATTCCCAATTTAATTGGGAGAATACTGTAAGGGACCACAAACACTTCTTTTCATTCTTCTATGATGTTTAATGAAATATAAATAGGTGTTGAATAATTCTTTAATTTATTTTTTATTGTTATGATTAATTATTTTTGCAAATTAAACCTAAATGGGTCACCACCACCTTCTTCATTTTTGGTTTTACGGTATGGACTAAGGAATTAAGTGAATGTGACGCCAATTCAATCTTATTCCTTTAAATTCACGTTAACTTGGATCTTTTTCTTGTTATTTTTTTAAGTTCTTAATTTTTCTTCAAGAAGGCTTTGAGTACCAATTCAAGGCCTCAATTCTCAATTCCTATGTTGACTTTGAAAATTTATACAATTGAATAAATTGTAATTTAATTCTTTTATTACACGCGACTGATTCAAACTTATCATCTCATTGTTTGAGGGATAAAGTAGTAGAAATTCAAACTTATCATCTCATTGTTTGTGTTGACTTTTTGGTCAGGATGGTTAACACGGTGACATTGAAATGCTTATGTGTACAGTAGCAGCAGCAACAGGAGGAGGAAGAAGAGGAATATAGATAAAGGTCTTCAGTCTTCTGCTGAAAATGAGAGCAAAGTCGTCCATTAATGTTAGTTGGAAAAAATACGTATCGAAAGCACGCGCAAGAACAGTCATAGTGTCGTATCATTTCACAATTTGCTTGTAGGATCTACGCTGCATTTCGTCCACACAAAAGCCCTTCAACTTGTGTCTCTCTTTTTTTTTTTTTAAAGTGACATATCAAGTAAACCCTTTTAACAAGTTCAGGTGTTTATATTTCATTTTAATTAAAAAAAAAAACTAGTCGAAGATCTCCAAGATGCACGGAATTTATATTAATATATGAATTATTTAATTACTTTAAAATAAAATAAATTAATTTAAATATGTTAATTAAATAATTTTAATAAATTGAAATAATTACAAAAATTAAGAAATAGAAAATTTTTCTTCTATAAATTAATATATACTTTATTTAGTGATTTTAAATAAATAATTAAAATATATTAACTATGGAGTTTTAATTAAATAAGAATAAAATAAAAATTATAAATAAACTAAATAATTTTTCTTTAGGGTTTTGAATTTTGATGTTATTTTTGAAGAGAACAAATGAATCATTTGTTTATTGAAGATAAAAAATAGATATTGATGAACATATAATATAAATAAAAGTACAATCACAAAGTATCAAAATAAACTCTCACTTAAACTGTGTAATTACTTATTGTTAATCTTTAATTACATTGATAGAGTTATTTTGATTTGCAACTTGACCATCCATTCAACAATCTGCATGCTCCATTCTATGGATAAACAATCAATTCATTAGTCTTTTAATTGAGTCTAATTGCAAAAATATCAACAAAAATTTCATGAAATATAAAATACATAAAAAATAACTACCAAAATGCCATAATGGGTATTAAGAATTCTATGAAAGGATATTACAAATTTTCAATAAAAAACAAACAAAAGAAAAAAAAATAAAAGAAAGAAAAAAATTTTGATTATTTTTTTATTTGAAAAATTAATTCATATTCAATAAAAAATATGCCTAAATTAGGCAGCTCAAAATTAAAATTATTAAAAAAAAATTACTAAAATGCTGCATTGCATTTTTTTGTAGTTCTATTTTTTTTTCTTTTGGTAAAAACTAAAATAAATAAATAAATAACTTGATTGTGGGCTTCCAATTAGGCTGCAAGCTTTCACATTTCTGGAGCATTTGCCAATAGGTAGCTGCAAAGGCTAAAGAATTGGCTTATGTTCCTGATGATCGTCTACGAGAATAGCCATCTCTTGTTCATTCAGATGTAAAGCCCCTCCTCACTTGATTCCAGCAATTTAAGGTCATCATTCATCCGAATCCTCCCCATTTGTTTAGGCCAAAATCAATTCTGGAATGGGAATGGAAATGGTCTATTCCCATTATTAGTGTTTGTTTTGAAATAAAGTTCACCAAGAATGAGAATTCATTATTACCCCAGGAATCGAAACAGTGATTCCCACTTACTTCATGAGTAATGAATTGTGATTCACTTATAATTAAGTGAAATTAACCATGATTAAATATTTAAATTATATTGTATATATTATGATAAATTTTTAAATAAAATATCTAAATTAATGAAAATAATTATTAAAATGTTTGAAAAAATATTTATTAAAAAATAAATAATTTTATAATAATTTTTTCATAAATAAATAAATAATTTTAAAAAATATTTTAATAATAAATAATTATAATGTTAATTTTAATATATAAAAAATAATTATAATATTTATTTTTATATATAAAAAATAATTATAAAAGTATTTTAAGTGATAAATGATGTTGATTCTTATTCTCATTCCATAATGAACCAAATATTTTTCTTAAATTTTCATTCTCTTTCCCATTCATTTCCATTATGATTCCGATTCCGATTCCGATAACCATACGCCCCAAAGAAGTTGGAGGCGTCACTTGGTCTTACTTCAATCTAATCCATAGAAATGCACTCCTGACACCCTTCACTACCTTTCACTAAGGAAAAAAAGCTTATTTTGCAGGAATCTTCTTCTTCTTCTTCTTTTTTGGATAATCCATATTTTTTCATGCACTTCTATTATTTTTCCAATTTATTCCTTATATTTTCATTTGTGCACATTGAATTTCTATGCTTTTATTTTTTATAAAGATTTTTTTTTGTAACTGTACAAGGATGTGTGCCCGCTGAATAAGATTAGAATTCATTTCAAGATACTTTTATTTCTATGTTAACTCTTTATACTTTTATAAATATTAGTAACTTGAAAATATAATTTTAAAAGAGATTTTTTATTTTCTCTTAATTAAATAAAATAATGTCTAATAATATTATTAATTGATAGAAATCAATAAATTGTTTGATTTTTTTATTTTTTAAATATTTATTTATATATTCTTATATTTTTAACATTTATACATTTATTCATGTTCTCATTTTCTATATACATAAACAACATGTCGTCGGTAGCCACAGCTTACTAAAATGTCCCTCCCCTAATTCAATTGTCGCCTTTCTCATCAAGCAAACATGAGGGTGAAACTGTATGTCTTGTATAGCCATAGACGTTGCTATTAGCAACATTTATTGTTGTCTTTAAAAGGAAAATGTTTCATGGCTACATCACTTGCTTTTCCAGGATAGAGTGGGTGTAGAATTTCCATGAATTTGTGAGCTAGTTTTTAGCTCCCTTCTAATGGAAAAAAAATTAAAAATCTTTGTTGTCAATAAATTGAAAGTACATTCGATTTATTATAAACAAGGGTAGAGAGATGAGCTAGAAAAAATAGAGAGAGTGTGAATTCTTGTTGACCTGTTCCCTCACAAAGTGGAAGCCTAGCTCTGTGTGTTTTGTGCGGGCATGGAAAACAGGATTCGAAGTAAGATATACAGCTCCAATGTTATCACAGTAAAGCACAACCTTCGGACAAGAGAACCCAAGTTCACCAAGAAGGGATTTAATCCATAATATTTCTGTCATGGCATGAGCAACCGCCTTGTACTCACTTTCAGTAGAAGAGCGAACCACGTTTGGTTGCTTCTTGGCCATCCAAGAAATCAATGAATCACCAAGAAAAACTCCATATCCACTAGTGGAGTGGTAGTCATCAACATCATTACCCCAGTCACTGTTTGTATAGTAGGATAGTGCAAGAAAGGAAGAAGCAGAAAATAATAAAATGTGAGATTAAGTACCTTTCAAATAGTGCAGGAGGCGCTTTAAGGCTATCCAATGAGATTCATTTGGACAGTTCATAAATTGGCACAGTTTTTTTACACTGTATGCTATATCTGGACGAGTTATTGTGATGTACTGAAGAGCTCCAACTATGCGCCTATAATCCTCGGCTTGAGCAATGGAATCACCATGATTTTTAACCAATGGTGGTTTAGTGGCAATAGGAGTGAAACAAGGTTTTGAGGCAGCCATAGATGTTCTTTGAAGAAGATCTCCAATATAATTTTTTTGAGATACAAAAATACCATCTGATTGGCACACCACCTCCAGTCCAAGGAAATAGTGTAAATCTTCAAGATCTCGAATGGGGAATTCTTATTTTAATTGTTTAATGATGCAATGGACAAGTTATAAATTGGAACATGTAACAATTAAATCATCAACATATATAAGAATAAAAACAACATCAATCTTGTTCCGAAAAATGAAGAGAGAATGGTCACTCTTGGAGGCAATAAATTTGAGTGACAGTAAACAAGTGCTAAGTCGTTGAAACCACGCCCTGGGTGCTTGTTTTAACCCATACAGAGACTTATGCAATTTACACACATAGTCTGGATGATTAGAATCAGGAAAACATGATGGTTGATTTATGTACATTGTCTTTGAAAGATGACCATGGAGAAACACATTCGACACATCAAGCTGATTAATTGGCCAAAATTTCATGGCTGCTAGTGCAAGAATGGTGCGAATGGTTGTAGCTTTGATAACTGGGCTGAACATATCCTTATAGTCAAGACCAAATTTTTGAGTGAATCCTTGAGCTACTAGACGCGCCTTATAGTGTTCAATTGTACCATCGGAGTATCTTTTAATGTGATAAATCCACTTGCAACCTACAACATTCATATTAGAAGGTTTTGGTACCAAAGTCCAATTAGTAATGAGTGCATTTAGTTCATCAGACATTGTATTATTCCATTCAGGATATTAACTGGCTTGCAAAAATGTATTAGGTTCGGTGTGGAGGTAATTCGGCTTGGTAGAATCATGAACAGCTATATGGGCATGGCGGCGTTGAAGGGTGGTGGACCTTAATTGCATGGGATGGGTTCGGTTGTCAGTGGTGGATAAGGAATTATATTTGGTTAAATCAACAATTAAGTTGATATCTGGTGGTTGAGAGTTTATAGTTGATGAAGATGATGCAGTAGAAGAGGACTGTGTTGGTGATTGAGATAAGGTGGAACGAAAAGGATGTGATTGAGAAGAGGTAAAAGTGAGAGGTGTAGATGAGCTAGAATTGTTAGGTATTAGATAAGACTTGTTAGGAGATAGATTGACCATACCTGAATTTGGAGGACTGGATGAAGATGGAGTAGATTGAATTAGCGACGAATGTAATGAGGTGATGGAAGGGGAGTGGGAACTTAATGATAATGTTTTAAAAGGAAAATTTATTTCATCAAAAGAGACATGTCTGCCTACATAAATGCGATCTTTATCAATATCAAAACACAAATGACCATGATGGGTAGGAGAATGACTAAAGTAAGCACATTTTTGAGTTCTAAATGAAAATTTATGCTTATTATATGGCCGTAACCATGGATAAACCGCACAACCAAATATTTTAAATCATTGTATTTTGGCGGTTTGTGATAAAGCAACTCAAAGGGATTTGAATTTTGAAGAACTCTAATAGGCATATAATTAATTAATTGGACACTGGTTTGAAATGCATATGACCAGAAAACGTAATGGAATATTAACATGTGCCATTAGTGAGAGTCCATTATCAACAACATGTCTAATTTTTCTTTCAAAAATGCCATTTTGTTCATGTGTATAAGGACAAGCAATATGATGTATAATTCCATTTTTTTTAAAATATGTGTTTAATTTTTGATATTCTCCATCCCAATATAAATGAAATGCTTTTATTTTGGAATTAAATTAACGGGAAACTAATGATTCAAATGCTATAAACATACTAAAAACTTCACTTTTATTTTTGAGAAAATAAATCCAAGTAAAACGAGTGAAATCATTAATGAATAACATAAAAAAAGAATAAACTAAATTGGATAAAAGTGGAGGAGGGCCCCAGACATCTGAATGAATTATTTCAAAAGGACTAGTACTAGTGTGTTCAACTAAAGCTAATGGCGTGCGAGCCAATTTGCCAAGTTTACAAGCATGACACAAAGACAGCGAAAAAGAAATAGAACAATCTAATTTATTTTTGTTTATTATGGAAGAAACAACTGGTTTATGGGATGCCCTAATCTAGTGTGCCAGTCAGCAAAGACATTGTTTCACCAAGTAATGCATGATGCGATGGGGAAGGAAGGCTGTAAATTCCATCTTCGTTCGGTCCACGTAGCAGGATTTCCTTGGTCTTCTGGTCCTTAACAACAAAATGATTTGGCCAAAATTCAAAGAAACAAAAATTGTCAGTTGTAAATTTATGAACATATAGTAATGATTTAGTAAGTGCAGGGACATGAAAAACATTGTTAAGTTTTAAAAGGGCAGATGTAGGTTTAAGAGATGGATATAATGTTTTACCCTTGTTAACAATTTGCAATCTTTGACCATTTCCTACCCGAATTTGATCCAATCCCTGATAAGGTTGAATATCATAGATGGCTTGCCAATTTGGAGTCATGTGATGACTTCTACTGGTGTCAAGTGTCCAACTGATGTACTGTGATGAAGTAGGATTTTGAACTGATTGAAAAGGAGGCCGAGATGTACCATAATTCTGATTTTAATGCCAAGCAAAATTGGCTTGAGGAGCATAATTATTAGAGCGACGTTGTTACTGGTAGTGCCGCCTGTATTTGTTTGTGGTGTGGTTGTGATAACCACATATCTGACAAGTAATAGAAGAGCGTCAAGAAGAGTTGAAGAATGGAGCAGGTGGTCTTGAAGAAAATTGTTGTCGTCGACAATTAAAAGTGGAGGAAGGCCGATAAGCAACATGCGCTTGAGGGGGTTCAGTAAAACTCTGAAGCAATACCTTGAAACGCCCCCTTCAAGATAGAAATCAACATCTAAATTTCCCAATAATTCAAAAAGAAATATGCTCATAAATAACAAACTTACAGCATTCTATTAAAAAGGCTTAGTGTTTTAAGCACACAAGCATTATCTAAACAAAATACTTATTTATTTACAACCAAAATATATACACGTATGGATATGCCCATATTGACCAAACTATAATATACTAGACTATTCTAGAATTTCAAAATAGCACCCAAAGCTAAAATGTTGGCTCAACCTTGGCCCTAATGCGGAAAATTGTAGAACGATATACAATCGAGCTAAAGATTCACTTCTAAAATAGATTCTCTGAAAAAAAAAATATAATATTGATGGGTGAGTATAAATACTCAGTGAGTAGAGTAAGAATTAACAATGGGGAACATGTATTTCTTAAACATAATATATATATATATCATTTATACCAATATAAATACATTAACACATTTTCATTACAAGATAAAACTTGACCAAATCATAAATGGAAAATTTCATACTTCTCAAGGAACATAATATTTATAAATATTCATCATCAAAATCAAGAGATTTAGTACACACTCAAATCATAATTAATATTTTAAGCTCTTTAGTGCTAACCCATCCAAAATGTTAGTCCCCTAAGAGCATTAAACACACTTAGGTGATAACTCATCCAATATGTTACACCCCCTAAATGATCAAATAGATTTAGGTGGTAACCCATCCAATATGTTACTCCCCCTAAGTGATCAAATACATTTAGGTGGTAACCCATCCAATATATTACTCCCCCTAAATGTTCATGTCATACACGCGTGTAGAGATACCCCCAAAGGGTAAACCACCCAATTACACACCCCAAAGGCATCAGTGTAATCAAGCGCTGTCCCAAAGACAGTCAATTCATCATAATATTTTCCGCATCTTAAGTATCAATCATAACATGAGTGTGTATAATTTATCATTAAGCAATACATATATATATACACTTTCTATTTAACAACATTTGTCAAATACAATACATGCTCCCAATATTTAATAGCAAAATAGCATTCATAATATATTTCACAAGATAGGATCAAAACTCATTCATAAAATTTATATCATCTTTAACAATAAACCAAAATTTAGAGAAAACATATATTCATATGTTGTATATATATATATATATATATTCAAAATAGAGTTGTAACCATGACATTGTTAATTAGTGATCTACTCACCTTTTCAAAGCAAAAATTCCAAGATCAAGTCCAACACACCAAAATAAGAAATTCTTAAAGAGTACTAAATACTCGAGCCTCCCCGATTTGGTCTCCATGAGGTATCACGCCTCATTCCACCATCTTCTAAAACCAAATATCATAACCTCAAAACTACAAACAAAGTCTAAAAATAAGAATGATTATGAAGTGCTTATGCCATGATTTATGATGCAAATTATGCAATTCAAGAAAATCACATAATTTACAAAATTCTATCAATGCAGCAGCCTATTTATTTAAATTAGTTAACTGACTTAATGACTGAATTTTGACATGAAAATTTTTAGATATATTGTCAACATATTGAAGTATATGTACACCAAAAATCATATAAAAAAACTAAGGTTAAATTCCTCAAATACCCGAATTTCAGAACTAGCCTCTGCAGAATTACATACTGCAGCAGCCATGGAAAACAATTTCATTGCCCAACCAAACAAATTTTTTTTTCATGACATTTTACAACATGATAAAACATATAAAAGTGTCTTCATACCAAAAAGGGGGTAAAAGTAACAGAGTTAAGGGTCTAAAATCGTTGAAAAATAAAGACACCCCTGCATATTATAAAACAAAATTCTGCAGCAACTCAACATCTTCAAATCTTCATTTTTCATGTCTAATTAATACCTATAAATTAAATACTCTTAAAATCAGTCATATAAATGGACATTCTCAACTCAAATCATTTTCACTATATTGAAATCAAGGGTTAACTATGAACACAAATTCACAATCACATGCATATGCTTAATTACTCAAAAATGGAGAAGATTGCTTCTTAATTACCTTATTATTTATGGAACATAGCTTAAAACTTGCTGAATTCTGCCACCCCTACTTCCTCTCTTCTCTAATCTCAAGCTTCAATCTTCAATTAGCAAGATAATTAAGGTGTATCAAGGTTAATTTGTGTTGGGTGATAGGTTTTTGGTTAGGATTTTGATTGGAATTTAGGAAGGATGGATTTGGGAATTAGGTTTTTTTCTTCCCCCTTTTCTTCTCTTGGCTTCTCTTTTTTTTTTTCTTCCCGTAGAGAATTTTTTTTATTTTGTTTCTGCTGGGCATGACAAACTACCACTTTAACCCAAACAATTAATTAAAATTTCCTTATTGACCCCTATTTAGAATTATGTAATATTTATATCCCTAGTTAATTTTAATTTATATTTATAAATCAAAATGTCATGCACATGAAAATGCAATGCATGTATGTTATGAGAATGCAAGTCTCACAATTCCCTCCCTCTTAAGAAATTTCATCCCTAAAATTTACATACCTACGGTTTCAAACAAGTTGGGATATTGATTTTTCATATCTTCCTCATGTTCCCAAGTTGCTTCCTTCCTTAAATGATTTCTCCATAACACCTTGACTAGAGGAATCACCTTATTTCTTAAAACTCTTTCTTCCCTTGTAAGGATGGCAAAGGGTTCTTCCTTATAACTTAAGTCACCCTCCAATTTAATTGGTTGTGCTTGTAAAATGTGAGACAGATCACTTCGATACCTCCTCAATATAGAAACATGAAAAACATCATGAATTTCAGATAGTTCTTGTGATAATGCTAATCTGTAAGCAACTGGTCCAACTCTCTCCATAATTTTCATGTGGACCAATGAAACTTGGACTCAACTTTCCATGCTTCCCAAACCTCATTACACCCTTCCATGGAGAAATTTTGAGAAACACCTTGTCCCCAACTTCATATTCTATTTCTCTTCGCTTGAGATTTGCATAGCTCTTTTGTCTATCTTGTGCAATTTTTAACCTGTTCTTGATAATTCCTATCTTTTCCGTGGTCACTTGAACAATTTCTGGACCCACAAGCTTCCTTTCTTCGGCTTCCCCCCAACATATAGAAGTTCTATATTTTGGACCATACAATGCTTCATATGGAGTGATATTCAAGCTAGAATAGAAACTGTTATTATAAGAAAACTCCATCAGTGGTACATATTTGTCCCAACTACCTTTGAATTCAATTACACATGCCTAAAGTATATCTTCCAATGTCTGAATTGTACGTTCTGTTTGGCCATCAGTCTGTGGATGAAATGCAGTAGTAAATTGAAGTTTAGTACCTAAGGCATAATGAAGACTAGGCCAAAATCTGGAAGTAAATCTCGGGTCTCTATCAGAAATGACAGGCAACAATGCATAATGTAATCTTACCACTTCCCTTACATACAACTCTGCCAATTTCTCAAGTGAAAAGCTTACCTTAATAGGTAGAAAATGAGCTGATTTTGTCAATCTATCAATGATCACCCACATAGTATTATTTCCTTACTAAGTACGAGGTAATCCAATGCAATATGCTCCTATTTCCACTCTGAAATTGCAAGAGGTTGTAAAGTACCTACTAGATATTGATGTTCAGCTTTCACTTGTTGGCATACCAAACATCTAGCAACAAAATCTGCAATGTCCTTCTTTATTCCAATCCACCAATAGTTTTCTCGTAATGTTTTATACATCTTTGTGCTTCCTGGATGCATTGAATAGGCAAAATAATGTGTTTCCTCCATAATTTCTCGTTTCAAAACTTTTATATTAGGTACACAAAATCTTTCTCCAAGCATAAGAGTACCATCTTCAGAAATGTCTGAGCATTGCTTTTTACTTCTTCTATAATCTTCTTGATCCGATCATCTTATCTTTGAGTGTCTCTAACTCAGTCTACCAATTTTGGTCAAACTTTTAGAGTGTCTAACAGTGCTCCATAGCTATCATAAACTAATTCTGTGTTCAAAGAACGAAGATCAAGAAGTAATAGAAGCATAACAGTTCTAATATGAGATATAGTACTAAAGGATTTACGACTAAGGGCATCCGCTACTACATTTGCCTTGCCTGGGTGATATTCAATAGTAAGGTCATAATCTTTGAGTAACTTTATCCATCTCCGCTGCCTGAGATTTAACTCCTTTTGACTAAGGATGTATGTCAAACTTTTATGATCTGTAAAAATATGACATGTCACTCTATACAAGTAATGCCCCCAGATCTTCAAAGCAAATACAAGTGCTGCAAGTTCTAAATCATGTGTAAGGTAATTAAGCTTATGAGGGCGTAATTACCTTGAAGCATGGTCAATCACTTTACCTTGCTGCATAAGCATACACCCAAACTATTTCTGGATGCATCATTATACACAACAAACCCACAATCTTCCTCTGGAAGTGTCAAAACTGGAGCTGAGATCAACCATTGTTTTCAATGTGTCAAAACTTTCTTCATATTCATCACTCCACACAAATGGCACCTTTTTATAAAGCAACCTAGTGAGTGGTGAGGTAATAATAGAGAAATTCTACACAAACCGTCTATAATACCTTGCCAAGCCAAGAAAACTTCGTACTTCATCAACAGTTTTAAGAGCTTCCCACTTTACAATTGCTTCTATTTTTGTGGGATCAATAAACACTCATTCAGCTGAAATAACGTGTCCTAGAAATACTACCCAATTAAGCTAAAACTCACATTTACTAAATTTGGCATATAATTTATTTTCCCTCAGAATCTGTAATACTTGCCTCAAATGTTCAACATGCTCTTCTTCGCTCTTAGAATAAACCATAATATCATCCATGAAAACAATCACAAATTGATCTAAAAGTGCTTGAGTACCCTCTGCATTAAATCCATGAATGTCGTTGGTGCATTAGTTAACCCAAATGGCATTACTAAAAATTCATAATGGCCATATCGGGTTCTAAAAGCTATTTTAGGTATATTCGCTTCCTTGATCTTCAGTTGGTGATACCCTGACCTTAAGTCTATTTTAGAAAATACCCTTGCACCTCGTAATTGATCAAATAAATCATCTATACGGGGTAATGGGTATTTATTGCATATTATTACCTTGTTCAATTTTCGATAATCAATACACAACTACATTGTACCATCCTTCTTCTTTACAAACAGCACTGGTGCTCCCTATGGTGATACATTAGGTCAGATGTAGCCTTTGTCTAGTAACTCTTGTAACTGTACCTTCAACTCTTTCAGTTTAGCTGGGGCCATTCTATAAGGTGTTTGTGACATAGGAGTTGTTCCTGGTTGCAAATCAATTGAAAATTCAATTTCTCGATCAGGGGGCAGTCCTGGAAGCTCTTCCGGAAGCACATTAATGAAGTCTTTTATAACTAAAATGTTATCTAGCTTCAACTCTTCTTTTTCAGTATCAATTACATATGCAAGATAGCCTTGACATCTTTTTTAATCAACTTTTCGAGCTGTAGTAGCTGAGATAAGGTAAGTAGGTAATGCACAACACTCTCCCTTAAAAGTAAATTGTTGTGCCTCGGTGGATTAAATACTACAAATTTTCTGTAACAATCCACTGTGGCTTGATAGGAGGATAGTGCATCCATGCCTAAAATAATGTCAAACACTTGCAAAAGTATTGGTACTAGGTTCACATTTAGTACCCCCTTCCCTATTTTCAACTCACAACTCTTATACACATGATTACACACAATAGTTTCCCCAACAGGTATGTCCACAACCAAACACTCACTCATCCTACTAGGCTCTTTCTCACCATTTATGAAAAATGAAAATGAAATGAATGAATGTGTAGAGCCAGGATCAATTAAACAATAGGCATTTCTTCCAAAAATAGATAACATACCAGTGACCACATCTGGAGAAGAAATAGCCTCTTGTTAAGTGATGGCATACACCTTGGGCTGAATTGCAGGTCTACTACTCTGTGCTTCTTGACCTATTTGCTTATTTTAAGTGGCACCACTAGCCTTACTAGCATTAACTCCTGCACCTCTACCAGTCCCTCTTCCTTGAAAAGGAGGCCTACCACCTCTACCACCCCTTTAAGTTGAACTCTACATAGAACCCTTAAATGGTGTCTCATATAAGCAGTCTCTCTTTATGTGACCCAAGCCACCACACCCGAAATAAGTCAAAGGTCGTTTCTTACATTCTCCTTCATGAATTCTCCTATAAAATGAACAATAAGTAGTACTAACTCCTTGTACACCTGTTGGACCACTACTTCACTGTTTAATTAAACTTTGGCTAGCTTGAGGCTGAGTATATTGAGGTCTAGTTCTAGCTGAGTAGCCTCTGCCCTCACTACTAGCCATCTCTGATCTCTTCTGTTATTAACTTCCTCCTTTGCTGAAGGATTTCCTTTTATCAATAGCTTCTTTTCTTATTCTATTTCTTATTGTAATCTTTCTTTCTCAATAGCTTTTTCAACCCAACCTCTAAATTGTGTTCCTTCATACAAAGATAAGCCATCTCGAATCTCCACTCTCAATCCTTTCTTAAATCTTTTACATTTCTACTCCTCTGTAGGAAAGATGTCTGTGGCAAACTTATATAATTCTTCAAATTTATCCACATATTCTCTAACTGTAGAACTACCTTGTATCAAGTGAATGAAGGCATCTTGTTTGTTGCTTCTATAAGTTTCTGTCAAATATTCTCTTTAAAACTCTACTTTAAAGAGCTCCCATGTTAAAGCTGCACCATGCAAATTTCTAACTCTTGTAAACCACATGTCTGCTGCTTCATGAAGTAAGCCATAAACATTGCTCACTTTCATATCATCAGTGAGTTCAAGAGTAGTAAAAGCTTTTTCTATGGCCTTCAACCATTTATCAGCTTCCCCAGAGTCTAATACACCATGAAAATCATAAGCTTCGCACTTCTTTGCTGATTCTATTAGTTCTCCTAGTTTTCTATGATGTTCCCTAGCTGCAAGAGTTGTTGTCACTGTTTTAGCTATAATACGAGGGTTAATCTGTACCATAGGAACTACTAGAGGAGGAGGTGGAAGATGAGGAGGATATTCAACCTCTTCTTCCTCTTCATGTTCATGCACCTCTTGTTCATTAATATTATGTTCAACTACTTCTTCTTCAAAAACATCTATGGGAGGAGGATTCCTATTTGGTCGGCCAACATTATGAAGCCTAACAAGTCTTGCACCTCGACCTTGACTAATTCTTCGGCCTCGGCCTCGGCCCCTACCACCTTCCACATGCGGTGGCATTATCCTACAATAGAAAAATTTTTAAAAAATCAAGTCAAGACTACACGAAATCATATGTCTACAGAATCTAGAACCTTGCTATGATACCAAAACTGTAACACCCCATTCAAGATAGAAATCAACATCTAAATTTCCCAATAATTCAAGAAGAAATATGCTCATAAATAACCAACTTACAACATTCTATTAAAAAGGCTTAGTG
Organism: Mallotus japonicus; assembly: GCA_949634005.1. Taxonomy (NCBI): domain Eukaryota; kingdom Viridiplantae; phylum Streptophyta; class Magnoliopsida; order Malpighiales; family Euphorbiaceae; genus Mallotus; species Mallotus japonicus. The sequence continues at coordinate 4,277 of CATIWK010609898.1, read as the reverse complement.
TTTAAATCACACAAGCATTATCTAAACAAAATACTGATTTATTTACAACCAAGATATATACACATATGGATATGCCCATATTGACCAAACTATAATATACTAGACTACTCTAGAATTTAAAAATACCACCCAAAGCTAAAATGTTAGCTCGACCTTGGCTCTAACGAGGAAAAGTGTAGAACGATATCCAACCGAGCTAATGATTCACTTCTAAAATAGATTCTCTGATAAATACTCAGTGAGTAGATTAAGAATTAACAATGGGGAACATGTATTTCTTAAACATAATAATATATAAATCATTTATACCAATATAAATAAATTAACACATTTTCATTGCAAGATAAAACTTGATCAAATAATAAATGGAAAATTTCACACTTCTCAAGGAACATAACATTTATAAATATTCATCATCAAAATCAAGAGATTTAGTACACACTCAAATCATAATTAATATTTTAAGCTCTTTAGTGGTAACCCATCCAATATGTTAGTCCCCTAAGAGCATTAAACACACTTAGGTGGTAACCCATCTAATATGTTACTCCCCTTAAGTGATCAAATACATTTAGGTGGTAACCCATCCAATATGTTACTCCCCTGTAAATGTTCATGTCATACACGCGTGTAGAGATACCCTAAAGGGTAAGCCACCCAATTACACACCCCAAAGGCATCAGTGTAATCAAGCTCTATCCCAAAGACAATCAATTCATCACAATATTTTCGGCATCTCAAATATCAATCATAACATGAGTGTATACAATTTATCATTAAGCAATATGCATATATATACACTTTCTATTTAACAATATTTGTCGAATAAAATGCATGTTCCCAATATTTAATAGCAAAATAGCATTCATAATATCTTTCACAAGATAGGATCAAAACACATTCATAAAATTTATATCATCTTTAACAATAAACCAAAATTTAGAGAAAACATATATATATATATATATTCAAAATAGAGTTATAACCATGAAATTGTTAATTAGTGACCTACTCACCTTGTCAAAACAAAAATTCCAAGATCAAGTCCAATACACCAAAATAAGAAAATTCTTAAAGTGTACTAAATACTCGAGCCTCCCCGATTTGGTCTCTCTGAGGTATCACACCTCATTCCACCATCTCCTAAAACCAAATATCATAACCTCAAAACTACAAACAAAGTATAAATATAAGAATGATTATGAAGTGCTTATGCCATGATTTATGATGGAAATTATGCAATTCAAGAAAATCACACAATTTACAAAATTCTGTCTAATGCAGCATCCTATTTATTTAGATTAGTTAACTGACTTAATGAATGAATTTTGATATGAAAATTTTCAGATATATTTTCAACATATTGAAGTATATGCACACCAAAAATCATGTCAAAACACAAAGTTTAAGGTCCTCAAATACTCGAATTTCAGAACCAGCCCTTGCAGAATTACATACTGCAGCAGCCATGGAAAACAATTTAATTGCCCAACCAAACGAATTTTTTTCGTCATGAAATTTTACCACATGATAAAAAACATATACAAGTGTATTCATACCAAAAATGGGGTAAAAATAACAGAGTTAAGGGTCTGAAATCGTTGAAAAACAGAGACACCCCTGCACAGTATAAAACAGAATTCTACAGCAACTCAACATCTTCAAATCTTCATTTTTCATGTCTAATTAATACCTATAAATTAAATACTCTTAAAATCAGTCATATAAATGGACATTCTCTACTCAAATCATTTTCACTATATTGAAATCAAGGGTTAACTATGAACACAACTTCACAATCACATGCATATGCTTAATTACTCAAAAATGGAGAAGATTGCTTCTTAATTACCTTATTCTTTATGGAACATAGCTTAAAACTTGCTGAATTCAGCCACCCCTACTTCCTCTCTTCTTTAATCTCAAGCTTTAATCTTCAATTAACAAGATAATTAAGGTGTATCAAGATTAATTTGTGTTGGGTGATAGGTTTTTGTTTAGGATTTTGATTGGAATTTAGGAAGGATTTGGGAATTAAGTTTTGTTCTTCCCCCTTTTCTTCTCTTGGCTTCTCTTTTTTTTTTTCTTCCCGTAGAGAATTTTTGTTTATTTTGTTTATGCACTAACAACTTATGGGCATGGCAAACTAACACTTTAACCCAAACAATTAATTAAAATTTCCATATGACCCCTATTTATAATTATTTAATATTTATATCCCTAGTTAATTTTAATTAATATTTATAAATCAAAATGTAATGCACATGAAAATGCAATACATGTATGTTATGTGAATGCAAGTCTCACATACCTCATGAGTCATTAAATGTCCATATAAATCCTGAAAAGACACTGGTTCAGGTTGTAAATTCAAGGCAGAAATAATAGAATGATACTCACTTCCAATGTTGCGATAAATGATCGCGTTAAATTCAACCGTGGACAAAGGCCGACCCGAAGATTCAAGTTCATCTGCTAAACTCTTTGCTTTGTGCAAATATGTGGTGATTGACATGTCATTCTTTTTTAATTCTTGGAGTTGAATTTGTAACTGCAGTTGACGAGTTTGTGAAATCGATCTGAAGGCTCGTGCTAGTGCTTGCCAAACAGGGTACGATGATGTTTTACCAATAACATAGGGGTATCCCTCCTCGGTGAGGGATGAGAGAAGCCATGATAACAGCTACTGATCCTTCTGAAACCAGATAATGTAGGCTGGATTGGGAACAAGCTGCGTTGCATCTGTAGTAGAAGGAATGGTTGGAGCAGGAGCCAAAGAAGTGCCATCGATCAGCCCTATCATGTTATGATAATTCAGCAACGGTAAGAATTGGGTTTTCCAGGCTAAAAAATTTTTAGGAGTCAGTTTAATGGCGAAGCTGTGATGGGTGATTGCAGCAGTGGTGTTGGTCACCTGTGGGAGGAGTGCAACTTGGTTTTCGGGGTTTGCCATAGTTCACGAAGCAAAGAAAAAAAATAGATATGAAAAAAGATTAGAGCTCTGATACCATGTGAACTCTTGTGTATTGTATTAAATAATTCAGTGATGTACATGAGATATATAAGTACATAAGATATATGAGATATACATGATAACAATACAGCTGCTAAATATTAGGAATAGTTATCTATTAAGAGTAATAGGCTAATAGAGAGAACAATAATAATAAAAAAAATGTATGGTATAATTTTGTTGGTTGAGGCAAGAGAAAAGGTGGGATACATGGCAATAATGTGGCGCCATGTATCCCACATATTTGACATGGCTTATAATTGCATGTCATATTGGAAATTCACGCCATGTTAGATTTCAAGTGTCGTGTCATGTCCTCATTATTGACCAGAAAATAACTCAGAGGTACTTTATTGGGGATAAAAAAAAATGTGCGACTATTTTAAGTGACTAAAAAAAGTGAAATATCATGATGGAATCTTCTTCAAAGTTGGATACCACAAGTGAGAATTACTCCTCTATTTTCATTTCTATGTTTATTATCACCTTAACTTTCCATTGTTTTGCTATGTTTCAGTTCCTCAAGTGGAATGCAGAATTAATATGGAAACTTGAATTCATATATTTCACTCGCTGTTCTTAACTTTGGATTTAAATCCTCGCATGTTGAACATGAACATGACCTATCATGTTTACAATCTTAACCATTAATTTTCAATTCAATGGTTGAGATTTACTAGAAAATTTTGATTTTAAATTTAAAAAATAGGTGGTTATTATTAGATAATTCAATCTCAACCATTGATTTTGAATTGAGTGGTTGAGATTGTACAAACATGATAGGTCATATTCATATTCAACATGAGAGGATCTAAATCCCTTAACTTACTATGCGTATATACACACAAGCAAGGTATAATAGTCCATAAAATAATACTAAATTAATTGATAATTTCTTTAAATAATATCTCGAGCTAGTTTCAACTTGAAACTAATATGCAAAATTAATAACTAGCTAAATCTATAAAATAATACATCATAGAAATTAATTTTTTTTTAAAGCCATCTAATATATAGATGAATAATTTACTCAGGTTGGTTGAGTAAATATAAATAAATATAGTTATTATAATTTATAAAATATGATTCAAGTGTAATATTGAATTGTATTATATCCCTAAAATTTTGTAGCGCAATAGATTAATAATCTACTCAGGTTGGTTGAGCATTTGACAAGCTCTTCACATAAAGTAGCTTCATGATTTCTGCTACCAAACCTGGCTTTTTTCCCCTCCTAGATCATGGCATTCAATTTATCCTCACT
>CATIWK010609461.1:0-14077 GCA_949634005.1 Mallotus japonicus | reverse complement strand
CTTTCTTTTTTCCTTTTCCTCTTTTTTTATAAATTTTTATTTTATTTTTTCTTATTTTTCTCTTTTTTATTTTTAATTTTTTCTCTTTATTTTTATTTCTCTTTTTTCTTAAAAAAAAATATTTTCCTTAATTTTCCCTTTTTTTTAAGGAAGCATTAGCCAATATATTTTTTGGGATTTTATTTCATAAATTCCTCAAGTAGGTTATAAGAATACACAGAATGTGATGGCCAAAATACAAGCAACTCACATGCAACAAAATTTTTGTACATAATTGATTATTCAAGTTCTTAATGTGTAAAAGATGTAACATTCATTATAATTGAACCAACATGGCTACTTCTGAAAAATGATAATAGAACTTTGGATAAGGAAAATAAAGTCATAATTTAAATTGCTAATGATTCTAAAATAGAATCGATTTTATCAATATATTTCAAGCACAAAAAATATAATTTTAACATTTTTAAGATTTTCAAGTAGTCTAATGTGTTTGTAAAATACAAAATAATACCTTATAACTTCAAATTGAAGAACTAATCCCAAAACAGATCATAACCTAATTTGATAGTGTGTCAGTAAATGAAAGAAGAAGATGGGTGTAGCTCAGATGGTAGAGCACTTGCTTAGCATGCGAGAGGTACAAGAATTGATACCCCACATCTCCATTTTCTTATTAGGCAGCATGTATTTAATTTTGTTGCTTTTTGGTTTACTTTTAGTTTCTTATCTTGTTTAAAAAGTGCATGGGTGGATGTGCTTTTGGTGCTTCTAGTTCTGATTTAAGAGATGTTGTTGGTTGTGAAAAGGGTGCTTATGATTCAGAGTTTGTTAAAAATGTTGGTGGTGGTAATGAGCTAAAGGATTTCTTTTATTAGGTAGCATGTATTTAATTTTGTTGCTTTTTGGTTTACTTCTAGTTTTTTATCTTGTTTTAAAAGTGCAGGGAAATCTGGATGTGCTTTTGGTGCTTCTAATTCTAATTTAGGAGATGTTGCTGGTTGTGAAAAGGGTGCTTATAATTCAGAGTTTGTTGAAATTGTTGGTGGTGGTGATGAGTTAAAGGATTTATTTTATTCGGTAGTATGTATTTAATTTTATTTCTTTTTGGTTTACTTTTAGCTTTTGATCTTGTTTTAAAAGTGCAGGGAAAGGTGGATGTGCTTTTGGTGCTTCTAGTTTTGATTTAGGAGATGTTGCTGGTTGTGAAAAGGGTGCTTATGATTAAAAGTTTGTTGAAACTGTTGGTGGTGGTGATGAGTTAAAGGATTTCTTTTATTAGGTAGCATGTATTTAGTTTTGTTGCTTTTTGGTTTACTTTTAGTTTTTTATCTTGTTTTAAAAGTGCATGGAAAGGTGGATCTGCTTTTGGTGCTTCCAGTTCTGATTTAGGAGATGTTGCTGGTTGCGAAAAGGGTGCTTATGATTCAGAGTTTGTTGAAATTGTTGGTGGTGGTAATGAGTTGAAGGATTTTGTTGGGGTATGTTTTGTTTATTATTTTTGTATCGTTTTCATTTCTATTTGGTTTCTGATACTTTTTTTTGTGTTTTTGCTTTAAGGGTGACAAGAAATTATCTGAGGATGTTGGTTTTAATTCCAATATTAAATATAGTTTTGTTAAAGATGGTGATAATGGTGATAAAGCGTTTAAGGATTCTAATTGGGCGTGTTCTTTTTTTATATACTAATTTAGTATCTTTTTTGTTTCATTTTTTTGCTTTTGATATGTTGTTTTATTTTTAGGGTGAAGAGACTGTACTTTATGATGTTAATAATCTTTTCATTGTTATTTATTCTACTATAAAAGCTGCTTGTGGTTTGAGTGGAGATTTATGTTTTTAATTTTTTGTGTTATGTTTACTGTTGACTTTTTTTGTTTAAATAGACTATTGAAAAGGGTGATTTTGCGTCTCTTTGTAATTAATTTGGTGTTATTGGTGGACAGAGTTTTAAGTATGCTTGTGTTGTATTTTTTTTTAGATCTTTTATGTGTGATTTTATTTTTTTTGCTTTTTGCTTTATGTTTGGTTTATGATATTGTTTTATATGTGCAGATAATAATAATACTAATAATAATAACAACATTGTGAATACAAAATACATCCATCCAGAGCACAAAGATGGACTGCTTCATTTGCAGATTTACAAACAAAACGAATAGACATTTGATTAAAATATTTAAATAGAGAGCAACAATCCTCAATGAGCAAACCAAAAGAAGTTACATTAACAGGATTTCGTAGGCATTTCACAAATATAAGTTAACAGGTGATCAAATTTAATTATTTTGGTAGAAGTTTTATAATTGGTAATATATTTGGCTTGATTTGAGAATTTTATATTTCTTTTCTCATACGTCTCAAGAATTCAAGATATTATTTTAGCATATGAATAAGTTTATGTTCGTCTTTTATTTTAATTTTAGGTATTATTCTTTTTCATATTTAATTTTCTTTGTTTTCTTATCATGATTAGAATCTTTCTGTATAGAATAACAGAATGATTTAATTAATTAATTATGTTTAAATTTAATTATTTTAATGTATTAGATTCTTTTTATCTTTTAGCCAAAATATGTAGGTTGGCATAATTCACTTTTTTTAGTTGTTTTTTCTTAACTTTTGTTTGGTTTGTATTTTAATATCATATTAGTTAATAAGAAGTAGACAAGTTCAGTTCTTATTTCTTCACAAGTGTTTCTTCTTATTGTTCTTGTGAATTAATCTCATTATGTTCAAGGGATTCTCTAATACGCTAGCTGCAGGGAGACGCTGCTTTAATTCAATTGAGGAGACTATTCTTGGTTAGTGGTGTAATCGAGTCAAGCTTTGGCTAGCTCGAACTTGATTCATTTACAATCGAGCCAAACTCGCTATCTCACTTGGTGTTAATGAGTTGTTTGCGAGTTTAAACGAGTCCAAAAAAATTTAAAAAAATGCAAACTACAAATTAAAATTATAAGAGTGGTCTTTGTTTTGTCCTTGTGACAAGCGTAGTTTCTTGAGTTTTATGTTTTCTATTGTTCGCTACTTTTTTGCGGTGTCAGTTCTTTGTCTTTTCTTATTTTTGTCTGGTTCTTGTCCTTTCTGCATGGCTTCGTCTAGTTCCTACGTTAAGGAAATAGAGGACCTGTGTGCTAAAGTTACCCTTGCGGAAGAGGAAGCGGGTGGTTTGGAGTGGAAGGAGGGGGATGGGGTTGTTAATTTAACTGATGGAGGGCAACAGTGCTGCTTAGTTGGAAGGATTTTGATGGATCGGCCGATATATTTTCTGATGATGCGTGATAAAATGGCATTTTTATGGAGGCCACTAAAAGGGATTTGGATCAAGTGCTTAAGTCCTAATCTTTTCCTATTTCAATTTTTTCATGAAATTGATTATGATAGAGTGTTGGTGCGAGGGCCATGGACTTGGGAACAAAATTTACTAGTGTTGAGCAAACTGGAGGCGGGGTGTAATCCATCTCAGGTACCTTTGTTTACAACCGAAATGTGGGTACAGGCGCATGACGTCCCTTATGGTTTGATGTCAGAGAGGGTTAGTCGAGATTTGGGGAATTATGTGGGAACTTTCATTGAGTCTGATCCAAACAATTTTTGTGGAATGTGGGGCTCTTATATGAGGTTTCGGGTTTCCATGGATATTTATAAGCCATTGAAAAGAAAAATGAAGGTGAAAAAGGAGGGTGGTGATTGGTCATGGATTGTTCAAATATGAGCGTCTTCTAACTTTTTGTTATTTTTGTGGCATCATTGGTCATACTAAAGCCCAATGCGTGAAGTTCTTTGCTCTGGGGGATAAAAATGTTGTGAAACCTTATGGCACTTTTTTGAAGGCATAAGATTGCCGTTCAATTCCCTCGGCCGGTGTAAAGTGGCTCCACTTTCCTGCCTCTGAGGCAATGGTGGATGGGAATTTTGGTAGGCCAAGGATGGAGGTGACCACGAATATAGAAGGTGGCAATTTGATTGCGAATAATCATGGAGTGATGCAAAATCAAGAGTATGTGGGGAAGGGGGTGGAACTTGATGGCGCTAATTTAGGATATGCAGAGAGCAGTGGGAAGTTGGCATGTGGGGAAGTTGAAAATCTTGATGGGGCAATCTTTTTGGAGCCTAAGAGAAGGCATATTGGGTCCGAGTTGGATGTGGTAAATGGTATGGATGGGCTTGAGTAGGAGTCTCAAGAATTGGGCCAAAACAGTTCAAAAATGTTCAAGAGGCGAGTCCTGGCTTCCAGGATCGCCTGGCCCAATGAGTACTATTAATTGGAACTGTCGTGGGTTGGACAGCCCATATACAGTTCAAGAATTAGTGGACCTTGTGTCCAAAAGAAATCTTTTTTTTTTTATGGAAATTAAGGTGGGTCGGGCTCATGTGGAGAATTTTAAAAGGAAGTTGGGCTATGAAGGCTTGTTTTTTGTTGATAGGCCAGGTATAGGGGAAGGTATTGGCTTGCTGTGGAAATACCATCAAATAGCGTTGTTGATTAGCTTCTCTGATAATCACACTGACGTTTCTGTCTCTGTTGATGGTATGAGTCCGTGGAGGTTGACGGGCTTTTATGGCTATCCGGAGAGATATCGGCACAAGGATTCTTGGTCGCATTTAATTTCTCTTTGAGATAAATTGCAGCTTCCTTGGTGTACAACTGGGGATTTTAATGATTTGTTGTTGCAATCTGAGAAAAAAGGTAGTTGTAGACATCCCAATTTCTTGATCAATGGTTTTCGTCATACTGTTGATGAATGTAACTTAGTTGATGTTGGGATGGAAGGGTGTCCCTTCAATTGGGAGAAGAGTCCGGGTTCTGCACATTGGATTGAGGAGCGCTTAGATAGAGTGTTAGCGTCTGAAAGCTGGATTAATTTATTCAAGAATGCAGTTGTTCATAATCTGCTAACCATCTCTTCTGATCATAAGGCTTTATTTTTGGATTTTGAGGTTCAAAAGCTCAGTAGTAGGAGCCATTTTCGTTTTAAAAATTCTTGGATGTTTGAAGATGGGTGTCAAGATCAAATCCAGTCGTGTTGGGAGAAAGGGGAAGGGCATTATATTGTTGATCATATCAGAATTTGTGGGGAAGGTTTACAGGTCTGGGGGCTAGAGATTCGTAAGAAGTTTGGGGAGAAGATTTGGTTGTACAGAGCGGAGATTAATCATCTTAAGTGGTGTTCTGATGCTGCTTTGTTGGATCGTCTGAGAAGGGCTCAACATGAGTTGGGCGTTCTTTTTGAACAGCAAGATGCCTACTGGAGGTAGAGAGCCAAACAATTTGGCTGAGTGAGGGAGATAACAATACTAGGTTCTTCCATCAATTTGCTTCCAGAAGAAAAAAAAAAAGTAGTTTTCTTAGTTAAAAAATGATCGCAATGTCTGGTGTGGTTGGGATTTAGGGCTTCATGATCTTATTCATAGATATTTCTCTAATCTATTTATGATGAGGGGCTGTGAGAACGACTCTATTCTGAAATATATTGACAGTAAGGTGATAGAGAGCCAAAATCAGTTGTTGATTCGCCCTTTTAATGAGTTGGAGATAAAAGATGCTTTATTTTCTATGCACTCTGACAAAACCCCGGGTCCAGACAGTATGAACCCGGGCTTTTATCAATCCTATTGGGATATTATGGGTTCTCAAGTGGTGGTAGCTTGCTTGGAATATCTAAACTCGGCTTCTCTTCCTGTAGGTTTTAACAAGACGTCAATTGTCTTAATCCCGAAGGTTAAAAAACTGGAGAAGATTACAGAACTTCGCCCAATCTCTCTTTGCAACGTCATTTACAAAGTAATTTCCAAGGCTATAGCTAATCGGTTGAAGTTGGTTTTGCCTCATATGATCTCAGATACACATAGTGCTTTTGTGCCGCACAGGTTAATTTCTGATAATGTTATGGTTGCTTATGAAATTAACCACTATTTGAAACGTAAGAGGCAAGGTAAGTCTGGGTTTGCTGCTCTGAAATTAGATATGTCCAAAGCATACGACCGTTTGGAATGGGATTTCATCCGATAAATGATGACAAAGTTAGGCTGCCATGAAAATTGGATCAAGTTGGTGATGATGTGTGTGTCTTCGGTTGAGTACCATATTGTCCATGATGGTCATGAGATTGGCCCTATCATTCCCCAGCGAGGCTTGTGACAAGGTGACCCCATCAGCCCCTACTTATTCATTCTATGTGCCGAAGGTTTACCCCAATTGTTCAATGGTTATATCTCTCAAGGCTTAATTCACGGGTGTCGTGTTGCTAGGACTGCTACACAGATTTCTCATCTGTTTTTCGCACATGACAGCCTTGTGTTTTTTAAAGCCAATATGCAGGAGTGTAGGATGGTGCACCAATGTTTGAAGCTTTATGAGAAAGCATCGGGTCAGGTGATTAATTTCTAGAAATCTTCAATTAACTTCAGTTCAAATGTGAGTGCTGGTGATAGAAAGGATATTTGTGAGTTTTTGTTGGTGCAAGAGAATGCTGATCATGGTAAGTATCTGGGTCTCTCGTCTTTTATTAGGAGAAATAAATACCAATTTTTTTCTTTTATCAAGGAGAAGGCTTGGTCTAGAATTCAGAGGTGGAAACGGAGGCCGCTCTCGAGGGCTGGTAAAGAAGTAATGCTGAAGACGGTGATTCAGGCCATCCCCTCTTATGTTATGAGCGTCTTTATCATCCCTAAGTTGCTTTGTTCAGAACTTGAGAGGATGATGAATTTGTATTTGTGGGGTAAAAGTGATAGTCAGGCGAAGGGAATTCATTGGATGGCATGGGATAGAATTTGTGTTCCTAAGCTTTATGATGGACTTGGATTTAGAAAACTGCATGAATTTAATTTGGCTATGGTGGCATGGCTGGAAATTATTGACAGCCCCTCATTCCCTTATGTCACAGGTTTACAAGGCCAGGTATTTTCCAAACTCCTCTTTTTTTGAAGCAAAACTTGGTCAAAATCTCAGCTTCACTTGGTCTAGTGTGATGGCTTCTCAACATCTGATTCGAAGTGGGACTTGTCTTCGAGTGGGCAATGGAGATTCGGTTAATATATGGAGGGATCCGTGGTTGCCGGATGTGAATAATCCTTTTATTGAATCTTCACCTGCTCTGGGTCTTCAACAAGCTACTGTAAGTTCTCTTCGTAATGAGAATACAGGTGGGTGGGACTTGGATGTATTGAGAGAATTATTTTCTAGCAGGGATGTGGATCTGATTACAAAAATTCCTCTGAGTATATCGTGTAATGTTGATGCTTGGTGTTGGATTGGTGCAGGATTGGTGCAAGAAGTGGCAGGTATTTTGTTAAAAGTGGATATAGAAAACTTACAGCTGATTCTGTCCAAATCCTCCAAAATAGGCGTCAAATCAAGTGGAATTTTATTTGGAAGCTGCAAATTCCTCCTAAGGTTCGTAATTTTCTTTGGCGGGTTTGTGCAGGATGCTTACCTACAATGGTAGCATTATATAGTAGAAGAGTTGACGTCTCTTTATTATGTCCAGTGTGTAATGTTCATGAGGAGGATGTTTTTCATGCGTTAGTTAATTGTTCCTTGGCAAAACAAGTCTGGTGCAGGTCGTCTCTAGGGGATACAAATGGTTCTGCTAGTTCTTTTGAGGGTTGGTGGAGTCGTTTATGTGCTCGTTGTAATTCTGAGGATTTGGGTATTGCTGCAATGATTTTGTGGTCTCTTTGGATTAATAGAAACTCAGTTGTCTGGCGGGGGAAAAAAATTTCCGTTATGGGTATCCTTAATAATGCAGTGACCTTGCTGTCACAATGGTCCACTGCTCAACGATGCAAAAAAGGGATGTCTGCTTTGGAGGGTGCTGATGGTTCTGTTAAATGGATGAGACTGCATCAAGGTTTCTTTAAATGCAATATCGATGCTGCTGTTTTTAAGGAGCATAACCAGATTGGTTTTGGGTGTGTAATCAGAGACGAAAATGGTTGTTTTGTGGCTGCTCGGAATGGTCTTCTTTCGGCTCCTAGTGATTCTCTCTTTGCTAAAGCTTTTGTGTTGTCGTGAAGCTCTTAGCTGGCTTAAGGATTTGCGTTTTGCTAAGGTTTATCTTGAATCTGATTGCCAGTTGCTTATCAATGCTGTTAAAGGAGATTATTTTGATTCTTCTTACTTTGGGCTGGTTGTTTTGGATTGTAAAATTCTTGCTCAGGATTTAGAGAATTGTTTGTTTAGCTTTTCTCGTAAGTCAGTGAACCAGGCTGCACATGCTCTTGCAAGAGCTGCTGGTTTTATGCCTGACTCTGGGTGTTGGATGCATGGTCCTCCACCTTTTTATTTCCGATGTTTTGGCTTATGATTTGCTTCAATTAAGGTTCATTTTTATTAAAAAAATAAAAAATTAAATTATACATTAAAAAATAAAAATAAAATACTAATATATTTAATCAAAGTTATAATTTTATTCTAATAATATATTTTTTAAAATATTTTTTACAACAAAGTTATATATTACATATAAAATTAAATTATTAAACATTAAAATTACGAGTTGGCTCATGAAGTTCTATTCGAGCTTGTTTGTGAACTTCATGAGCCGAGTTTTATATAGCTTGAACTCGACTTGTTTATTAAACAGATTTCGATATACGAGTTCGAACGAGTTTTTATCGAGTCGGATACCGAACTGCTCGCGAGTGGTTGAGTTCATTTACACCCCTATTCTTGGTATTGTTTTGCCACGGACTGCCTCTTTTTGATACAATAATACCTCTAAAGAAAGGAAGTCGACAGCTAATCAACGACTCGGTCTTCCACTAACATAAAGATGTCAGTCATGCGTATGGGCATGGCCTTTCCTTGGTAAATCATGCGAGAAAAAGCTGTAAAAGCAAAAAATTTGCTGCTGACTGCATGGCTTCGTGGCCATCTTTATCTTACCTGGGCCTGACGTTAATCGCATTTTATAGTCTCCTTAGAGTTGCGCCATTGGCTATGTTATGATGCTAGTCATTATTCCGCGCATTATGTGGGTATATTTTATTATTATTATATATTTAAAAGCATTTTATCTAAAATACAAGTAAATAATTAAAAATAAAAGAAAACTTTCAAAACCACATAAAAATACTAATCACAATTTGACAAATTCTTACGAATTAAATACTTTAGTAAATAAATCCAATAGAAATTTTTAGGAACCAATATTCCAAATCTCCAAATATATATAATAAAAATATAGTGGAAATTTTCAATTAGCATCAATTCTCAAACTCAATTGATTTCTAGAAATATCAAATTTCCACAATTTAGTTTATTTTGTAAAGTGAATTTCTAAAAAAATACCAATGAATTATAAGATAGTATTCTACTCTCTCCAACTTTGTATGTTCTATGAAACTTACAAAGTTTTATTTTAGTTGTCTATCAACTTAAATGCAATAAGAAATAAATATATATATATATATATATAGAAAAAAATCACCTATGATAATGGAGATACCAAAAATTAATAGGGTGTTGCTTTTACTTGGTGTAATCTCTTATAAGTTACCACGAAGAATGATAACCGTCGTTTTTTTTCTTGTAAGAATAAATTAATTGCTGCAATAATAAATTTGTGTAGTTGGTTGAGATTAAATTTGTTAAGAATGAAAATATAAGGTGAAAAAAACTATCAAAATCTCTTTGTAATGCCTAAAATGTAGGTTTTTTTTGTTAAATCACAAAGCCAACGAAATAGATCTATATTTAAAAGTGATAACGGAAAGAAAGAAAGAACTTCAAATGGAAGTATAGGAACTCTTCATATTGGTGATAGTTATATAAAAAAGGAAATATTAGTATATAAAGAGTTGAAAATTAGTTTAATTAGATGGAGAGTTACTATGAACCAAAAGGCATGAAGGTTATAGAAAATTAAAGGATGTAATAAAACTTTTCTGAGTATTAACTCTCTCGAGCATTCATGAATGATAGTTTGAGAATGTATGACATTAGAACTTACACTTTATGAATTTATACTTTCACGTGGCAAAAAACACTTGACATAATGATGTTAGAGTGAGAGTTCAGCTTTATCAATATCTATATTTGTGGAATTTCTTATAAACGTATTAGTTGTTAAAGGCCATTGCTTCCTTTTTGTTCAATAAACATGCAGATTGAATCATGTAGTACGCTTCTTCTAGGGCCTTTGATAAGATCAATCAAACTATATAAATGGTTTTCCAAAGATTCTCTGAACCAAGAAACAAAGATTAAAATGAAAATGACCAGTCCAAGCGCAAAGGAAGCAAATTAAAAAGCAATCAGAACTCTGGAAAAAAAAAACACAGTGGACATAGGATTTCCCAAAATAATCGAATTCACTTGGGAAACGTTTTATTTGAAAACCAAGAGTTGCAGGATAGAGCATATGGCTTGCATCGCAGTGAAAATCAGGAGTAGAATAGCAGCAACTGTGCCAGTACCCGTCCAAAGATCCCCAAAATACGTACTTCTCAATTTTGCCATGGTATGGTTGCAACAATTCTCATAGTACTCTTTCATATCTTGAGAGAGAGCAGAGTAACAAGACTGGTCTTCTACAATTTGATTGCACAGTCTGTTGAACAGATTCGCAACAGCAGCACTATCGCCTAGCCCATTAATAAGAATTTTATTCTGAACAAGCAAGTCCACATCTTGAGCAGTGTCAATAAGAAGGTCCCACAGCCGAATGTAATTGCAAATGTAAGTTTCACGCGGATAATGACATTGCTCTAGAGCCATTAAATTTCGAACTATGAATTCAGTGATATCATCAACTTCAAAGTGAGGAATCTGTAACTCTGCTCTACAAAGACAGCTTGTACACTTTTCAAAATTGATATCGAGGTAGCAATTACTGTCAGTAGGCTTCAGCTTCAATCCGGCCTGGTACAGCTTGGTTATGCTGCAAAGACTTGCAATACATCCTTCCTGTGTTTGACGAGGGCAATTGGATAACCAAAAGTGCCTGACCAGATCAGTGAAGTGCAGTACTTCTGTAGGGGCTGGTACTTTCTTGGTGTTGAAATAGGAGAAATACTTACAGGCAAGATCAAGAAAAGAAGGGAACGCGCTTCCATTAACCAACTTTGGTTTGGCAAAGTCGTATAGTTGCTCAAGAATTGAGAAAGGCAGCTGATTCTCAAGTAAAATCAAATCTTTTTGCACACTAATTCTCAGCCAGGGTTTTCTTATTATGAAATCGTTCCTATATTTTTGGCCTTGGCTTGCGTCATGGTCGTAATGTCTCAGGAAGAGCTCGAGAATGAAGACACTATCCAACAGAATCATATTATTAAGAAATGGAGGGCAGCAAAAATTAGAGTTACCTGCATAACAGCTCCGCATTGCTTCCACGTCAATCTCGTTAAGAAGATCAGTTAAAATTTTTCTCTCATGAGGATCGGTTTCAATGTGTTCGTCTCTCAAGTTTCTTTGGCAAAATTCTTTCAAATATCTCTTTTTCTGAATTTCCATAGCCCGAAGCTTTCGTTTGCCATAGTGAATAGGGCCTATAGATACTACCTGAGGAGTGTAGGCTTCAGGGTTGATCCGGCGGACTGTAGAAGGCACCCTGTAGATACAAACCGCATCTTCGATGCTAGTCTGCAAGTTATCAATGTTAATTGTCAGCTCTACATGTCGATGAGTTGAAGTGCTTGCCCGTGCCATTTCATTAACTTGTCAGGTTATGCCCTACCTGGTGACCAGTAAACAAAAATATTACTCATTACCCTATAATAATAATAAAGAAAGGTTACAATATTCGTAAAAACAAGAGTGCTGATAATGCAAATCATGTATATATTTGGAGACGAAATGAAGAAAAATGAAAAAAACAACATAAATCTGGATTATAGAAACAAAGAATAGTACTGAAACACACCTCACTTGAATGGGTAGTGATGTTAAAAGAAGTGAAGAGCAGCGTTAAGTAAATGGCAAAGAAGAAAGGAATATTCCTTTGCCATTTCATTTAATAAAGCAAGATTCTAATCATGAAAAAGAAGAAGAAAAAGGAGAAAGCTGCAAGTAAAGTGTAATGCTAAAGGACTAAACCTAGGGGCGTAAATGAGCCGAGCCGCTCGCGAACAGTTCGGTGTTCGGCTTGATAAAATCTTGTTCGAACTCGTATATTGAAGCTTGTTTAATAAATGAGCCGAACTCAAACTATATAAAATTCGGCTCGTGAAGCTTGCGAACAAGTTTGAATAGAAGCTCGTGAGCCAACTCGTAATTTTAATGTTTAGTAATTTGATTTTAGATATATAATATATAAATTCATATTGTAAAAAATATTTTAAAAAATATATTATTAGAATAAATCACAATTTTTATTAAATATATTGTAATTTATTTAATAAATAATTTATTTTTAATTTTTGAATGTATAATTTTAATTTATAGTTTGTCTTTTTAAAATTTTTTTAGGCTCGTTTAAGCTCGCGAACAGCTCGTGAACACTATGAAGGATAGCGAGCTCGGCTCGCTTATAAATGAACCAAACCCGAGCTAGCCAAAGCTCGACTCAGCTCGGTTCGACTACACCCCTATCTATACCATACCATTCTTCTTTGGCCAACACTTTCTTTACACTTTTCAATGATTATAATATCTAACAATGATAGATGTCATGGCAGTGACATCTATGAACATTAAAAGACATTTTTTTTTTTGTTAAAATTATGTGTATGACCCTGTATACAGGAAGCATGCAAATAGGAAGAAAGTGTGTAAAAGAATTTCACTCCCAATCGATATTACTATGCATGTAACTACTAGTTACATAAATCATTATCCGTTTGAAAATTTGCACTTTTAATTATTTTGAGCATCGTTTGTAGTTTTAAATTTTTTGGATCTTTATGGGATGCAAATAAATTGAATAAAATTTTTAATATATAATTGGAAAAATTATAAAAATTGCATTTAAAATTTTCAGGTTTTTATAGTTAAGTATATTTTTTCACAATTCAGAGTTGGAACTTTGATAATGACTATCAAATCAATGCTTCTGATTGATCTTATACTAACTGTATGCTTACTAGGATCCAATGAACTCCCCTTTCTCTTAATTCTCTTGCCACTTTATCTAAAACACAACACAAAAAATAAAAAGAGAATTTATCTTTAATACCACAAACTTCCCACTAAAACTCTATCTCCCCTTCCCTAGCACTACAAGCACCAACAGTATAATTACATCACTAACTTTGGGGGTCTACACTCTCTAAGGGCCTGTTTGACTAAGTTGTTGTTGATAGCTGATAGGTGTTGTCGATGGCTGATAGCTGTTAGTTGTTACTGATGGCTGATAGCTGTTGGTGCCATTCCGCAAGTGCATGGGTCGAACAAGTAACATAGAAGTAAGTAGAGTATCGTCTCCACAGGGATTGGGGTCTAAGCATCTATTAATCTCTATTGTATATGTTTAAAGCTATTAAATAGTTGACTGATTGAACAAATATATGAACAAATGATCAACTAAACTAAGAATGAATTAAAGTCTATTGTAAATCAGAATAACAAGGAAACAATCAATATGGAAAACATGTTGTTGGGAGAAATGGCATACCACATTTTCATTAAACCAAGTAACATATTAGTTCAAGTTCTTATGCATACCTCAAGTTTTTAAAAACTGAATTAACAATCTCTCTCGAGCAAGGTTAATCTCACTAACAAGCATCAATCAAATCTCATCATATAACTAAACTCTCATTATCATTATAAAACAAGATTAGATCCTTATGGAGGATTAGATCTATACAAGCTCTCTCAAGTCCTTGAAAGATCTAACAAGTGTTTGTGGGTCTATTGACTCCACCAACTCTCATTGCATAGAATCAACAAGGATTGCATTTGGCCACAATAAAATGCTCAACAAATATAATATGCAATTAATGAACAAGAACTAATATATTAATTAAACTTAATTCAAATGGGTTTCCAAAATCCTAACAACATAAAGTACTTAGCCACTCATGACTATTAAAATAAACATTCAATATTCAAATTATACATAAGAGATAAAAATAAGGATAAGAGGAAGAAATGTTATCCAAAGGAGCTTAAATCTTCAAATAGGTCTCT
>CATIWK010609436.1:0-14435 GCA_949634005.1 Mallotus japonicus | reverse complement strand
GCCCACCCATTGCCCAATACCAATCTAATTTCTCTACTTCACCCAAATTTCGCCTAATTCGGAATGTAATGCATTTGTTTGAAAGCCTAACTTTTGTTTACTTAAATTTCACTTGGCCGTTGAATTAGACCACTCCACTATACGTTAGTACACAACATTCTAATTAACATATATATATATTTATATATTTCCCATGCAATATTGCAAATTGCCTGCCTGCCAATTCTACTTTTTTACCAAGTTATATAATTAATTTACAACTTGATTAATTTCCTTCTACCTAATTATTAATTTATCTTCTCTATAAATACCCTCTACATTAATCATTCCTCCACCATATCCAATTCAGTGCTATATATTTTTCTTTTTCTTCTTAATTTATCTCCCAGGCTCACCAGCACAGGATGAAGTCTTTCAAGTTCTTTCTTCTATTGGCCATGCTCATGGCTTTTGTTGCCATTGCTCTGTCGTCCACCACACCACCTGATCAAGAAGAAACTTTCTTCGACGACGACGACATTGATGATCAGAACCAAGAAGAAACAACCTTAACATCTTCTCTGCGAGGAGTAAATCATCGGTTTCTTGCAGTGAAAATGACATGTAACAACTACCCTAGAGTTTGTCGAGGCAAGGGCAGCCCAGGGCCAGACTGCTGCAAGAAGAAATGTGTGAATCTAATGACAGATAGAGCTAACTGCGGCAAGTGTGGGAAGAAGTGCAAGTACCCGGAGATTTGCTGCAAAGGAGGATGTGTGAATCCAATGTCCAATACCAAGCATTGTGGTGGTTGCAACAACAAGTGCAAGAAAGGGAGCAAATGCGTTTATGGGATGTGTAGTTATGCATAGAATATATACACAAATATATGAAGCACTAGCTTGGATCATTACATAAGATAATTCATTTGATTAATTGGGGTACTTTAATGTCGTAAGTTGTTTGGATTATTATTTGTGAAATTGCATGTAGTGAAACGAATAAGATCAGCCAGCCATCAAACATATGTAGAGTAGCGTTGGCTGCAGGTTTTTATGTATTTTTTGTGTGTTTTTTTTTTTTTAACAAATGTATTCTTCATGTATATGTGTGATAGCAAATTGGATATATATACGTATAAAGTTATTGTTATATTTAATTTGCTTTTATACCTTTCTTTTTCTAAATTACTGGTATTTAAAATTTATTTAACTCCTTGTTTCAGAAAAAAAATCCATTTAACTCTCACTATAATTTGATTCAATTCGAGTAAAACTATAAATATAATAAAAATCTTTCCAATAACTTATTTAGGCTATTATATATTCGAATTTAAAATATAACTTAACTGAAAAGAGTTTTGATAGTTGATTTAGAAATAAGTTTTATAAAATGAACACAATTGTAACCTTTGATAAAAGTTCATTCTAGCTAATTACTAAGTCCATTACTATCACGTGCTACAACATAATATTATTAGAATAAAAGAACTTCACTGTTCACAAAGAATATGAAACTTTTAATATAAATTTTTTTGGAAAATTTTTAAGATTAATTGACGAAAATTTTTAATTTTTATTTTAAATAAATTCGATATCCTAAAAAATAGAACAATCTATTTACATATATGAAAAGGATAATGATGAATGTTATTAGTAGTTATGCCCATAGTTAGAAAAGATAAAAATAGTTTTTTGGTGAATTATATTTATTTGCTTTAATAATATATTTGAAGATATATAATAGTTCACGAATATCAATTTTAATTAGATAATTAATTAAATTGATGGAAACCTAAAACTTAAAAAGAAATGGATGAATCTATTGTATTATGATTTAAAGACTCATATTTTGTAACTAATTTATTTATTTATTTGTTATTTTTTATAATTATTAAAATAATCTAGAGACATTATGGTAAATTATCACTAGCAGCGATGCAAATTTGTATCTACACAAACCATTATCCGTATGAAAATTACCTGCATGTTCAATTATGCTCAACATCTATTAATTTATAGATGCAGCAAGACAATGGTATGTAATTCTTACAAGCATGTAGACATATTTATTGCAACTCTCTCCACTCTCTGGACAAAAAAATGACCATTTCGATGTGTCTAGTTAACTAGGGGAAATTTTTTCTGAATTGGCTATAAGAACATTCTTCTTTTATTAAATTTTTTTTTAATATATCTAGACAGTTAATCATATACTTAGAATGGAATTTCAGGGCTCTTAATAAGTATTCTGCAATCTTCCTTGATTGACTGAGAAAGAAAGGCTTAGTCGGCAAATGGATCAAGTATATACATATAGGGACAGATGAAGCTCGTGCAACCACGTTTCCTATAAATTTTTCATTATATCAGATACTACGTACCAAACTCCAACTAACAACCGATTTAGCCTATAGCTAGATCGTGTGCACCATATATATCTATACATGTATATATGCCTCCTGGCCCTCCTCCTTCTTTGATTGTCCGTCTATAGCTAACACTTCACACACTGACTGTCTATGGCGTCACTAGCACAATATTTCCTATTCCTCTCTTACGCAGTTGCAATCTTCGCATCAGACTTGCAAGGTCATTATACAGAGTTTTACAACCCAAAACCTTTATCCAGCTATCTTCCCGCCAATCCTGAAAGTGTCTTGAACACCATAGACTCATGCTGGCGCAAGTCAGATTGGGTGAACAATCGCCAAGCCTTGGCTGATTGCTCAGTGGGTTTTGGCCAAACTGCCACCGGAGGAAAATACGGAAATATATACGTAGTCACTACTCCTGATGATGATCCTGTAAATCCTAGGCCAGGCACACTTCGGTACGGTGCTATACAGACAGAGCCGCTTTGGATAATTTTCGACAGGGATATGGTTATTACACTTGAAAACGAACTCATGGTGAATAGTTTTAAGACCATAGATGGAAGAGGAGCCAAAGTAGAGATTGCATTCGGGCCATGCCTGACAATTGAACATGTCAGCAATGTGATTATACATGGGATAAGTATTCATGACTGTAAGCCAGGGAATCGTGGCCTTGTCAGAAGCAGTCCCACACATGTTGGGGAACGTCAAGGTTCCGATGGAGATGCGATTTCTGTCTTTGCATCTTCTGATATTTGGATTGACCATTGCTATCTTGCTAGGTGTACTGATGGCTTAATCGATGTAATTCATGCTTCAATTGCAGTTACCATAACTAACAACTACTTCGAACAGCATGACAAGGTACGTGGGCCAAAAATTATTGCTTTAATGAGTTAATCTTTGCTCATATATATGCCTCTGTTTTGGTGACTGATTTTCTCACCAAGTACTAGCACAGGTGATGCTGCTGGGACATAATGACGCATACAGTGCAGATAAAGCGATGCAAACAACTGTTCTCTTTAACCATTTTGGCCCTGGATTAGTCCAACGAATGCCAAGGTACATATATATATGTACTAGTCATTGATTTCCAACAATTACTATGCATTTGCATCCAAAGTCATATATAACAAAGTTTCGGTGCTATTGCAGGGTGAGATTTGGGTATGCACACGTTGCAAACAATAGGTATGACGAATGGGAAATGTATGCGATCGGAGGCAGTGCTAATGCTACCATATTTAGCGAATGCCATTACTTTATAGCTCCAAATGATCCCAGTTTCAAAGAGGTTACCAAGCGAGAGGTCAGTGGAGGTTGGAAGAATTGGAAGTGGAGATCCTCTGGGGATGTGTTCATGAATGGTGCCTATTTTGTTCAATCTGGATATGGAAGCTGTGCACCGCTTTATTCTTCAGACCAAACATTCACCGTTGCTCCTGGATCATTGGTTCCTGCTTTAACATCTGAAGCTGGTCCTCTAGCCTGCGTTCCTGGAGAAGCTTGCTAAGGAATAAAATTGGGAGTGCTAGTTTCTTTCAGAGAATTGAACCGCCCATGCAATGGATCATGGAAGAATATGACTTTTCTTTTGACGGCTTGAAAAGCTACAGGCAACATTTTCATCATCTTGGTTGAAAACCAACAACCAAATTAATTAGCATTTGTTTTCTTTAATCATTTGTGCCTTTAAGAATGAGCAATGATCCATATATATATATATATATATGGAAAACAAGTTTGATGCGATTAATCACAATTTAACAGAAACACATTGCAAAGCGAAGTTAGGCTATGAACATGATGTATTAATTAGATTCTTCATTGCTTGTCTAATCTATTCAAATACAGGATCGGAATTGAAATAGTCATCAAGTTCTAAAAATATCTTTATACATACAAGCAACATCCTGCTTAAAAAATTATTACTATGCAATGCTGGTAAAGTATGTAGCCATAAGGCCCATAACTCATAGACAGGAAACTTCAATTATACAATTCTTCCAGCAGAAGTTTTCAACGAGAGCAGTAATTTGAAAAGTCTTCATTGGAATAGTTAGTTCTTCCTCTCAAAATAAATTTTGTTCCAGTGGCATGGTTTAGCTTTCAGCAGAGCGTTCAGAACAAATACAAAGCTAACTCAACTCAGTTTGTAATTGCAAATTAATTTGGTTGGATATATCAGTTCAAGAAATTAGCACCTATGTAAAGAATATTTGTGACATACTCCACGCTGTCACAAATTTGTCAAGATAGATTTATGATGGAAGTAAAAATTGGTTACCAATTGCCAATGAGAAAGTAGTTAAGTGGTCACTTCTCTTCAAAAACATCATAAGATGCTGGGTTTGAATTCTATCATCGTCAACCTGTTGTACATTTTATCAATACTTAAATTATATGACCTATTTATTAATAAAAAGAAAAATTAATACTTTTTATTGTAGGTGCTATGTCATATGACCTCCTATTAATGAAAAAAATTATTATATGTACAAACCACGACAATGACGGAACTGTTTAGACATATATGAGCGTCCAAAAAAGAAACTAGTCACTAATTTTTTTCATCCTAAATAGCACAGAGTTACCTCGTTAGAATAATTACAAAGATATTCCAAGAGATAAGATCATTAATTTTTTATATCTTCAAAACAAACTAGTATAAGCTACAAAAATAGTCGAATTATGTATGTGTACTCTGCACATAACTTTTTCAAAACTAGTTTGTATATATATATATATATATGCTCATGTTCAGTGTTTGCTAGGAATTGGCAAGTCAACTGGCTAAAAATTCAATAATGGATTATTTTAGCTTGTTGACTTAACTAAATGTCATATAAAATTATAAAAGTAAATAAGCTCGTGCAATCACGTTGCTTCAAAGCTCCAAAATCCTACCAAATACCTCAACCATAAATTCAATTTGCTTATAGATCGTGTTTGCCACCTTCTTATGATCTATGTTCTATATAATTTGCTTCTTTTATCCATCTTTCTCTTGTGCAAATACCAAACAAAAGATATGGCCTCACTGGCCCCACTCCTTTTACTTTCATCATATCTCGTAGTGTACCTTTCTTTAACCTTTCAAGCTCATGCAGCCGACTACAAGCCCTCCTCAAGTTATCTGCCAAGAAATTCTAAGAAACTCCTGAACACTATAGACTCATGCTGGCGTAACAATCCCAAATGGGCAACCAACCGCCAAGCCTTGGCCAACTGCGCTGTGGGTTTTGGCAAGGGTGCCATTGGAGGGAAATTAGGAGCTATATACGTAGTGACCACCTCATTTGATAATCCGGCCAACCCCCAGCCAGGAACACTTAGATATGGCGTTATCCAAACAAAGCCTTTATGGATAATTTTTGCCAAGGATATGGTAATTAATCTTAAAAATGAGCTTATAGTTAATAGTTTCAAGACTATAGACGGAAGAGGGGCTAAAGTAGAGATTTCAAATGGACCTTGCATAACAATTCAAGGTGTCAGCCACGTTATTATACATGGGATAAGTATTCATGATTGTAAGCCAGGGAAATCAGGCATGGTTAGGAGCAGTCCTACGCATGTCGGACAGCGTGGAGGCTCTGATGGGGATGCCATTGCTATATTTGCTTCTTCAAATGTTTGGATCGACCATTGCTACATTGCTCATTCCACAGACGGCCTAATTGATGTGATCCATGCTTCAACTGGAGTTACCATCTCTAACAATTACTTTGCACAACATGACAAGGTAATGTACTTCTTTTTATTTTTATTCCTGATTTCCTTATTCCTGAAACCAAAGTTTGTGTGTTGCTAGCGTCTTAATTACTGTATTCTTCTGTACTGAACAAGTATTAATTGGCACGAATTAACAGGTGATGTTGCTTGGACACAATGATGGGTATTCCGCTGATAAAGTAATGAAAGTAACAATAGCCTTCAACCACTTTGGCACTGGACTTATTGAGAGGATGCCAAGGTACGTACGCAAGAAAAAGAATCTGATAGCTACTGATATACTGATATGATTTCCAATATGTTTAATAGAGCTGAATCTGATATGAAATTTGGTGCATATACATATATATTTATATTGCAGGGTCAGATTTGGTTATGCCCATGTTGCCAACAATAAATATGATGAATGGAAAATGTATGCAATTGGTGGTAGTGCTAATCCAACTATCTTTAGTGAAGGGAACTACTTTATTGCTCCTGATGATTATTCTTCAAAGCAGGTATATACATAATACATATATATAAAAGTTTATAACAAGATAAACAGATATACATATGAAGATTAGTGAAATTAGTCGTCGCAGTTGTTGGACTTATATTTTGATTAAGAAGAGCTACCAGTGATGCGATTACTTCTTGTGGAACAGATTACCAAGAGAGAAGTGAAAAGTGGTTGGAAGAATTGGAAATGGAGATCTTCTAAAGATATGTTCATGAATGGAGCTTATTTTGTGCAATCTGGATATGGAAGTATTGTTCCACCTTATTCAAGAACTCAATCATTTCCTGTCGCTCCAGGATCATTGGTTCCTGCTTTAACATCTGATGCAGGTCCATTAAAATGTGTCGTTGGTAAATCCTGTGGATATTAGTCTACATTTTGCCAAAATCTATTTTGTTCTTCTTGTAATTTTTGCTTCTTCCTTTTTACTTTCCTGAAAAGTGCTTAACTGGGAAGCATGTATCACCTAGTAGCACTTGATAGTTGCGTTATCTGAAACTTGTACATCATATACTACAGTTATAACCTTTAACAGATAATAGTATTAATTATGTAATACTATTATCCATCAAAAGCTGCGGCATTTTCATCAATTAATGAAAAATTACATCCCAGAATTAATATTAGCCTCTCTAATTAATTAAGCATTACATTAATTATAAACTCAATAGCTAAACTAAACAATGTATGTAAACGTAGAACCAGAGAAACATAACCCAATTTGAAAAATAAGAAAAGAAAAAGGGTCTAAGAATAAAGTATGATGTGTTTGCTTTAGTTGATGGGTTTCATCAGAAAAGCCTATTCTCATTGCTTTGAACCCCACATGTTACCGGTGCTTTAGCTCTTACTTTCTTCCAATACCATAGGCCAGCACCAACTCCTAAGACCCCAGCAGCTGAAACTCCTGTTACTGTCCCTGTTCCACAAAATCGAAACATCAAAACTAATCCTGATCTTTCAATTAATTTTTGGATCCACAAGATCAAATAAGACATTGGAACCGTAAATCATATTAAAAGTGAATGTATACTAGACCTGCAATGACTCCTGCCCTACTGTGCGTCCTAGAAGTGCCATTATCTGCAGTTCCCGAGTTGTTAGGAAAGGTAGAAGCTATAAGACAATTCTGGGTTTAGATTGACCAAAAAAAAATTTGGGCTTAGACAATTTCCAGAACATACCTTTACAGTAAGTGGTGACATTTCTGTCGGTACACAAGCACAAGAAGTTCTGTGATTGCGTGTCAAATCCACAGGTTCCACCTCCTTTAGTCATGTCCTGACATTCAAGGCAATGGGTAGTGACAGGAATATCAAAATCAATCCTGATACCATATTCAGGAACTTGATTATAAGGAGAATCAGCACCGGTATTTCTCCAATAAATGCTGGTGTAACTGGCACAGTATTTGAGCATAAGCCTTAAAGATTCGGTTGCTTTGGGGTAGTAAGAGCAGCAAGAACTTGCCCCCAGTGCAGTAGCACATCCTGGCAGGTGCCTGCACAGATAACTTGCACTATCACATGTAGAATCACACTGATCAGGAAACCTTTCACAAAAGATAGGCTTAGGCTCAACGATCACATTCTCTTCACTGCAGTTGAAGAATAGATAGTCGTTTTGAGAGGAAAGCGTAAAATGTGTACTTGTATCAAGGCTAAATGGCCTAGTTGCCCTGAAGTGACTGCCATCTTGGCAATTCCACATGAAAGGATCCGTGACAATGATATGGGGATCAGTGTAGGTGATGCTATGAACCAGGTATCTCCCCGAAGGCGTTCGAAACTCAAGATTGCCAGAATCAGAGCAAACAAGCATGTGCCTGTAGTAAGGGCTGCCACAGCCATCATCAATGCCAAACGGATAATTTATGGGAATAGTGCCACAAGAGTTTCTGCAATGGGCAGCTTGAGCTGTTGTGAGGCTAAAACATGGAAGATTAATAAGCAAGACGAATAAGTGACATAAGGAGTGATAAAAACAAGAATATGGTAGAGTTTTGCAAAGATGTAGATAACCCATTAGAGATTTTGTTGAACTTTTTTTTTAAAAAAGATGAAGAATTCTTGGTTATGGTATCATGGTGTGGTGGGTGGTTTAATTAAGGATAACAGTGAAATGAATAAAGTGAAACCTTAATTTAATGAGTGACAGAGGCATATAGAATCTCTAAGCATTCTTTAATTTTTGTGGTCTCTTTTTCTTTTTCTTTTGTTTGCTGCAATGTTGTTTTGCCTTTTGCTTTGAGCAAGAAAATGATTACTTAGAACGTTACACAGAGAGAATATTGACAAATAGAATGATTAATGGGCATGTGAGTGAGTAAGTTCAGCAAAAGCAAAAGGCTTATTTCTACCATCAATCGATCGACTATGATCCACGCTGCGGACTTGGAGAACTGAAATGCCAGATATGGGTATAGAAATTTGGTCTGAAATGTAAGCATGGATCATAAAATATAAAATTATGATAAAAAAGCCCAATACACTAAATGGCAGGCAGGGCTACAGGTTGATGGTGCGAGGAATTAAGCCACCATTCATGTTGAGGGCCTATTATCCACATTATTTGTTCATTCCCATGTATATAGCAAGGCTTCACTTCTTCTAAATCCCCTCTTCTTCAAGATTAATCATTTAAAGTTAAAAAAAAAAAAATTCAAATTATTTATCCTTAGATTGCATGTGAGTGTATGTATACATATGTTCAGTGTACGTAATATATAGCTTATATATTGCTAAGTTTGATTGGAAGAAAGGCTTTTCCTCACTGTCTGAAACTCTGTATTCATTGATTATATGCTAGTGGATAAAGTTTGGTGTACTGGATGCACAGCAGTGTCTTACGGAACCGTGAAATTATTTTTTCTTCCTTATTGAATGGACAATCAAAACAGTCGAGGACAAAAATGAAAAGAAATTTTTTGATGTGTTATGGGCTGTGACATGTATTATTAACGCTTAAAGTGTTATTTGGGTTGAAGATAGGTTTTGAAGAATCTGAAACTATATCAAAAAAAATTGAAACGAAATTCACTAAAATCAAAAAATTTCGTTGACCATTTGACTTTCTATGAACCAAACTGTCCCTAAAATTTGTATTGGGAGAAAATCCGGAAAATGTGAATTTTTCAAACCGAAATTCGTTTGGACCGTTTCAAATTGTACCGAACCAAAGAACCAAAAATAGAACCGATGATTTAATAGAATTAGAGTTATATATACATATATATTATAAAGATCATTAACATCATATTATAAAGATTTTTAGCAATAATTATGTTCAATTTATTGATATTGAACCTACTAATTTTTAACATGTAATCTAAAATAATGTCATTTTAATTATTTGAAATAAAAAATTTCACTCATCAATCAAATTATTTTAAATCACAAAAAAATATTAAATTAGTAAATAGTGTTTTAGAATATTATAATATAATTTATGTTGAAAAATTTGAATTCACTTTCAATAATAAAGTTATAATATAATATATATTTTTAATAGCTATGTGTTATTATTATTTTATGATATATATTATTTGTATAAATTTTTCATAAAAAAAATAATTGTATGGTATATTAGAATGTGTTATAGTAAAAAAATAATGATAAATAAAATTATAAAAACCGATTAATTTTATGATAAAATTATGAAATGATTCATAATTTAATAGTTCAATTTGAATATCTTTATTTATTTTTAAATTAGACAATAACCGATCTCCAGACAGAATTGAACCAAAAAATTTAATCCGGAGAAGAACCGATCTTCGAACTGAATTGAACCTCTTCGAATTTGGAGTCTTAATTCTTAAATCTCTTATATTTTGGACCAATTCCGAAGAATTTTATTTTCCGAACCAAACTGAACTGTGCTCACCACTAAATATTATATCCAATAATTAGATGTAAGATGCATATGTTAAGTGTTTTATGTTTGACCAATAAAAATAAAATATGTGTTTTTATTTCACATATCTAATCGTTAGGTGTAATGCATTGAATATATATAAAAATGTATGATAAATATTTTTTAATTTATTTTTATTTGAATTAGTTCTTGGTTGAGAGCGGTCAATATCCATCAATTGTACTTATCCATTAATATTTCAGGTTCTTACCGCGAGGGCTGCTGCAGTGACAAAGAAGAAGAAGAAGAAAATTGAATACGAAATTGGAGAGGGTGGCAGCTGTTGTACGCTGTTTTGTGCGTGAAGTTGGAAATTTAGAGTCGAATCTATAAATGCAAAACTTTGAAAAAGCAATCTATCTCTAGCCGGTCCTATAGAGAAATTTAGAGTCACACGCATCTGTCCAGCTAGCAACCTTTGTTTTAGATGAGTTGGTTTAATTTTTCACTGTCAGGGAGAGCAGAAGAAATGAAGCTCCTAATCTACTCTCTACATCTATATGTTCACACATTTTATCACTTAAATTACTCGTAAGAGACTGTTAACTACCTATATATTATATATATACACAGGATATATGAACTGTAATAAACATCAATGACCATAACCATCATAAATTTAGGGAAAAATAATGAATTTAATTTAATTAATTTCTCTTAGTTTTCTAGCTAGCTCGTCAAAGGAAGTACGTAAGGGGATTGAAAATGCATATTATCAAGTTACATGCATACTACTCACGTGGACATGCAGGGTCGTGATCAGGTTGTGGAAGAGATTAAAGGGTATTATTGCATTATATTCTAAGATAAGAGCTAGCTGTAATTGTTTACTTCATCTGCAACTCGGCAAGAAAAATCTGCAGAATGTGAGGGTTGAGAATCATATACATAACATAAACAAGACCAGATTAAAAAAATAATATATGAAATTATATCAAAGATGATTGGTCCTTGATTTCAGACCATAAAAAAAAATGAAGAAAGGGGTTAATATTTATTTAGTATGAACGTGACATGCCTAGCTAGCTAATTAAAATCTGCCATATAAAAAGTCTACCGAATTGCATAGTTTTGTGACTTTTGTCTATGAAAAGTCCTAGTTTTGAACGTCTAAATACAACATATATATGTATATATATTTTCCAAATTTCAACTTTTTTTAGTTAATATTTGGATGGATGGCCGACAGAGGAGAGCAACGTGCGTGCACTCGCAGTTTGATTGATTGGAGACTCCTCCGGAGTTAGATTGCTCTATTTTTCATAAGTTTGTTGATAATTGAAAGCTTCTTTCTTTTATTTTTCTTTTTCATACAAGAATATCAAATAGAAAAGTCATTAGTATCTTTAAATCAAATTAATGATTATTGCAATTTAGTTTTTCACAATAACTTTTGCATTTTCAATTCTTAATATTATTACTGACAAGGTGCGTATATTGACTATATTATAAATTTCTTATATAATTCCCATTATTAAATAGAAATATAAAAATTATCAATTTAATTTAAAACAAAAAAAACTTAAGCGATGTTTTCAATTTGAATCGATATATGTAGTCACGCGTTAAATTAATTGTTATAAAACTTTTGTTATCTTTGTGTTTCTGTTCAAATCGATTCCAATTAGTTAGAATCTAATAATTTTTGTATACTGATGATTCGAATAAAAAAAATCCGATAAATTTTTTATTTAATTTATTATTTACATCATGTCATGATTAATGGTCAAATATTTAAGCTTATACGTAACAAAACTACAATTGATTCCAATTATTTAGTTGTTTTTTCTACTCTTTTCATAAATGATGATGTTTCCTGCAATGAATTATTATGTTTGGGTCAATAAGACATCTCAGATCGATTTTGATTATAGTTTGGAGGCTTATATCATATTGTATATGTTTAATTAAATGCAGAACCACCTAATCTATTGGACCAATTTAGCCACTTGTTTAATGCCAACTACTCAATTTAGAGAAAGCCATACTCGATCACAGTTAGAAATTTAAGTCTAAATGCGTCAGCAGAGGATCAAAGATAAGCATGGAGAGCCAGTAGAGGCAGCTATTGGTTTCAAATTGTTGTGACCAATTAGTTTTTTGCTTGTATTTGTAATTGGTAATGCTAGGAAAAGCACAGCCATGACTACACTAAAACCAGGAAAAAGTATGCTGTTTCTTTGACAACGAGTGATGGGCTCTTTTCTATATTTAAAGTTATATTTTTCAAATTTTGGAATTATTTTTTACACTATATATATATATATATATATGGCTATTATATATATATATATATATGATCTTACATTTCTGTGGATCTCAAAAGGATTTGAAATTAAGAGAATTCCCTTTGAAACTACGTAAACAAACTAAAGAAAATAATACCAAAAGATATTGGACAAAAAAAGGATCAGGGATGACATGTACTCAAATAGGAGAGTTATCTCCAATTAGAATTAGTCATCTTGTATAGCATAAGCAAGCGATGCCTATTGAGTATTCTATCGGGAAGTCAAAATTCAAATCAACCTTCCATTATAAATATATTTTACTGGAGTGCCAAGAAAATAAAAAATTGTTCTCACCTAAGTTAAATTTTAGGCTTGAATTTTATTATATGCAGTCGTGTTAAATTAACTTTTGAAAGACATTTGCTACTTTTATAATCCAATTCTAGTCAAATCGAATTTGAAAAATTTAGTGTACTAATAATTAATATATATATATATATATATACATACTAACTTATTGTAAAATTTTAACCCAATGAGTCTCATGAAATATTTGTTTCAAATTGTGTATATGTAGTACATTTGCAGACACACAAAAAAAAAATATTATATGATCAATATATATATATATATATATATATATCTGTGTGTGTGTCTCCAAATTGCCTAAATTGTTTTTTAATAAAATAGCTTTGGGACTTTCATAGGTAAAGAAGAAGCCAACGATCTGTGATTCTTAAAGTTATTTTGTGATTTTCAGTTTAAAAGATGAAATATGTTATGTATATGATGGTTCTTATGGAAACATAACAACTTGAAAATTGTAAAATGCGAATCATAATTACTTGGGACACTCTTCTCTTAATTAATATCAAAGAACAAACAAAATCTTGAAAATGAAATTAAGGAAAAATTAGAGAAGCAACAAAGAACTAATTAAGATTAAATTAAGCTAAAACTTTAAAAAAAAAGAAAAAAAAAAGGAAGAAACTATATATATTACATATATAATGTGAAAAGTATCGAGAAGATTAAAGATTTGCAACAACACGCAAACATGTTGTCCGAATAATGCCGTTTCCTTGATGGCTGTTTGAAGTGCATTTTCCATGGATTCCAAGCTGTCAAAACCTAACCTCAGACCCAATTTCTACGTCATGCAGGTAAGCCACGTGAGGTGGTGTATCACAATGGTCAATTAACATCTTAGTCAACTGTGTCTTTTTCTTCTATGTTGATCTTCATTTTCTCTTCTCTTTGAAATTCTACATTGTTTAAGCTAATTGGGTTTTGACGTTTCTTTATATATATATATATATATATATATTTTTGGAAGATAGGTTTCCATTGATGGAAAGAAGAACACAAGATATGATAGTTCATGCTGTCATCACAGCAAAGGAACTAATCAAAGTTTTACAAAATCATGCCTGAGATTAACAACTATTACCCAGACTTAAAGTGATTACTAGACTCAGCAATCACAAACAAAAACAGGCTAAACAGATCAAGAACTAGACTGCAGAAATGAAGCACCCGATAGGAGAAACTATATATATTTAACCCATACTCTATTGCACAATTAAATTATTTTATGTGCTGAAGTATAGGGATTTTTTCATAAATAGCCAAAAAATAAAAAATAATATCAAAAACCACATTGACCAAAAGTATTTTCAAAAATAGCTTTAAG
>CATIWK010609057.1:0-19601 GCA_949634005.1 Mallotus japonicus | reverse complement strand
GTGAAGAAGGATTTAAATCAAAAAGGGAGAAGAATTTGATTTTCAAAATCGAGAATCAGCATGAAGATGATGGAATTTTTCTGCTTGGTTTTCGCAGCTGAAAGATGATGAACGTTGTTTTGTTGAGCTGAAGGAAGGAGATGGAAAGAGATGACGGCGGAGTTAAGGAAGGACGTTAAAAGAGGACACGCGCATAATTAGTATGCATGTTATTTTTGGAAAACATGAGACATTTGATGTTAATGGTAGGTGTTTTTTGGGCATTTATGTAAAAATCCCATGTAAAAAAACTTAAAAAAAATTTAGGCCTTGTATATATGTATAAATTTTTTTTATTTTTTTAATAGATTTTAGTTTAAAAAAAATCTTTTGAAATAATTTTAATTTTTATTATATCTCTTTAAAAATTATCATAAATTTTATTTTACTGATAATTACTAGATTTATTATATATATATATATATATGAAGTAAGAGCTCCAAAATTTGACAAGTGTTCCTCTCATAATTTAGCATTTACTCGTAACCATTTATGTGTTGAATTATTAAAATTCATAATATTTTTAAAAAATCATAAAATTTCTTATTTTAACAAGTATAGTTTTTTTACTTCACTTATAGACACTTCTTTTTTGTTCCATTATAAACATTTTTCTTCACTCCAATATCATATTTTATTATTAATAATATGAAGTATTAAGGAGAGAAAAGTCTCTTTCCTGCAGACCAATCTCCTCCAAATTAAGATAATCTCTTGTTTTAGGTTTTCCTGAATGTTACTTTTTTTAATTATATTATTATATCTTGCATTATTTAGTTATATATTCAATTCTCTTTCAAAAAATGTTAATCTAGGAAGAAGTTTTTTTATGGAATTGACAAAAACAATATTTGGTTTTTGCTTATTCCTTTTTTTTTTAAAAATGATTTATGGTATAAGAAAAGTTGATGTTTTAAGGTAATTAGTTATATGTATAAAAACAGATATCACATTTATTCATGATAGAGTCATAAAAGTTGGGTTGATGCTATCTATTGATGTGTAGGACTACATCTCTTTTGCATTAATTTGTATTTTTTGGGTATTTTTCATACTATCTATGTTTTGCCTTGAAACTTATTTTGAAATTATATGAATGTGTTTTTTGCATTTTATTTTAAAGGTCCCTTGATTCATGTAATTTCTTATTCATATATATTAGTAATTCATTTAAGTGACTTTAGTTCCTTTCAATTATTAAGTTTTTATTAAGTTATAATTAAAATTTTTACTCAAACATTCTCATAAATTGATTATTAATTTGAATAATTATTAATTTTTAGATTTCATTTATCAGAATTTAATTACAAACATGTCTAATAAAAACTATTAATTAGGTAACTATTTATTTCATTTGTAAATTTTATTTTATTAAAATTATTTAATTAACATATTTGAATTATTTATTTCATTTACATTTTAAAAAAATTAAATAAAACATCTATTAATTTACATTTCACGTATCGTGCGGATTCACGACTAGTTACTCTTAATATGTGGAATAATTTTTACTCATTGGTGATAGAAAGAATATTCAAATAAAATAAAAATATAGTTTTAATAGAAGATAAGTTTTCACATCATTTTATTAACTTTATTCGTTAATTTTAAATAAAAGAGATATTGATATTTTGTAGTAATATCAATATTTAATTTTTAAGATTTTCTCTTATTTTTTGGAGTTGTATCTTTTTAAAAAAAATATTTGCTACATAATTTTTCCAACTTTTAATTTTCTCTATTTCTAAGTTAAAAAAAAAAAGGGAAATTCTTGCCTACACTTAACTTATTACACCCAATGTTCAGATATGTAAAATTAAAACATGTGTTTTATTTTTATTAATCAAGTGTAAAACACTTCGCATATGTATCAAGTATCTAACGGTTTTGTGTATTAAGCTGGGTGTAGGTAAGAATCTCCCTAAAAAAATTATTATATGCTACAATATTGGTCAGGAAAAAAATAAAGCAACTGTTTTACAGTTTTCCAAAATGGTTCTTACGCAGCCTCTTCCCGGCTGATGCTCATGAAATGGATTGCTAGTAATTGTTCTTTTTTTTTTTCAGTAATATACCATCTAACATTGCTCAATTTAGATGATAATTTGTATATCTAGGTCCTCTTAAATGAATACATTTTAATTTAAAAAAAATAACACATTTGGGTCTTTTGAATTCAGTATATTTTGTTTCTTTTAACTCATAAATTGATTATTTTAACATACTAACTTGTTAAAAATATAAATTATAAGTACTTTTATCAAATTTAGGTATAAAAATAATTTCATTTTAATTTATAAAAATATAATTTAAACATTTAAAATAGTTTTTTTTTTTTTAACAACTGGAAAGTTAAAGGGAGTGAGGATCGAACTCATAACTTCATCTTATAATGTTCATAATTTTTTCTTAACATCTAAAATAGTAAAATTTTGATAAGTTTTATTTTTAATGAATTGATGTATCTGGTCTAAATAGTTTTTCTGTAAATTGGAAGATAAACTGACAAAAAATGTCAAGTTTAGAGACTGGTGATGAATCTTGAACGATTCATCTGTTCCTCAAGTGTTCTGAAATTGACAAGCATAAAAGGACAGAGTTCTGGAAAGCGATCACGGAGAATCTTGTCGAGTTCTTTGGTTTCAGGCAAGAATGTATAGCACCCAACATTCGTCTAATCAGAAATATGGAGGGATCCCATCTGGAGCTACAGATTTGGCGACAAAATCCTCCTGGTAATTTCGATGTTGAATCTAGAATTGCTGATATATATCCTTCGAAATAAAAAATTTTGTTGCATGACAAAGAGGCTTAAATTTGTTGTAGAAGAAGCATGTCATCATGTCCTCCTCCTTTGACCTTGTAAGCCCCCTGTAGTGAGAATTTTGTCATACATTAGCAACAAAACCAAAGGGGAAGAAAAGAAAGAAAACAAGAAAAATCTGAAGGAAAGATTAAATACCCATGTGGAGATATACAGTAGTATTGATTGGAATACAGTGGGCTGATCAAGACCAGGAATGAAGATCACATCCCTCCGACTATCTGCAATGCAATCATTCCATCAGAAGTTCTTGTTCTGAGGAAAAAGGCAATATTTAAATTACTCCAAGGCCACATAATCCAAAGAAAATAGTGACAAATTCTTTAACTTGTATATCGTCCATTACTAATGCACAAGAACACCAGAATTTGGACCTTCTTGAAACGTAGTAATGAAAGAAGCGATGGATTTTTTCCAGGCCTTGTCACATTTTCTGATGCTATATTACTATTTGTAAATGAATGGACAAAATGTGTACGAGTACTAGGGGTAACTAAAAATAATTAAAAATTAAAAAATTGAACGAAACCGAATGTTCAATTTGGTTCGGTTTGTTTTGTAAAATATTTTTATTTAGTTTCTATTTTATAGAACCGAAATATATTCGGTTCGATTTATTTTATTTTTTATTGTGAAAAATTACAATTAAACTAAACCAAATTTTAAAAATATTTTAAATTTATATGGGTGTTTATGGTTTGGTATGATCGTATTAACACATCAATGATATCAGTTTTTAAATATTTAAAACTCTTAATTAAATTATTTAATACCAATAAAAATCAAACAAAAATCATTTAAATTCATTTTAGATAATTTGGTTT
Organism: Mallotus japonicus; assembly: GCA_949634005.1. Lineage (NCBI taxonomy): Eukaryota > Viridiplantae > Streptophyta > Magnoliopsida > Malpighiales > Euphorbiaceae > Mallotus > Mallotus japonicus. Next base: position 15,914 of record CATIWK010609057.1, on the reverse strand, counting down.
GGTTGATTTTCTAAAAAATTAACAACAATAAATCTCGTACATATTATCAAAATAGTGCAAATTTAGCCTAGTAGGTTCAAACTCGAAGAAAAAAAAAACTGAAAAATTGATTCATTTCTGTTGAATTCAGTTTTCATACTTATTCCATTTGTTTTTTTTTTAATAAAAATATTTTCAGTTTAGTTCAGTTTTATATATTTCTCAATCAAATCGAACTGAACAGATAGATGCATACTCCTACTCACGAGTGGCCAACCCTCTTTCAGGTACAGTTGGAACTCAGCTTCAAGTTTACCTTTTCCCTTCTCCAGTTAGCATTTCTCATGTCACCAAAAAAAAATAATAAAAAAGAATGCACAAAATGTTACAAACATAGAAAATACTTTGGCCTGATTAATATATTTTATTTATGAAAATGGATATTTTTCAATTTTCTCTCTCTTTTTTCCTCCATTTTATATTTTTTTTTACTCCATTTTTCGTAAAATTATGGTTGAAGTTTGAGAAATGGATTTTAGAAAAACTGAAATATGGAAAATTTTGGGTTATAAATTAACCTGAAAAATTACAATTCATAAAAATATTTAGAAATTAACTTCTAAAATTATTTTGGAAGTAATCAAATTAAGATTTGAAAACAATTTTTTACATTTCATTTAAAAAAAAAAGAAAAGAATTTTAACAAATATACTTATTTTATAAATATGATTAAAAATTTAATCAAATTTTATGATTGAACTGATCATTTTGTTAAGGTATCTTATACTTGAACAAAAAAATTATAATATCAATACGGATCAACTATGCTCCGTCTTATTCTTTTGCATACATCACCATTTACAATATATTTTCAAAAAATGTTAATTTTGTGAATCAAGAATCCTGACTAACTGATGAATTGAGAGGCAAGACACTAGTATCAACTTTTTCAACATCAATCTCATGTTGAATAGGAGGGGGAGAAAGAAACACAGGCTTGGGAGGAATTTGGATTTCATCTATGTTTCCATGTAACATTTCCACCACCCTTGTCATTGAGGGACGATCTTTAGGATTTATTTGAATGCACCATAGACCAACCATTACCATCTTTTTTGATATGCACTTCTCCTCCTCTACTATGCTATCTAAAATCTCTACATCTTCAACTAACTTATCATAAATCCAATCTGGAAAATATGCTTCACTTGATGATGAAGTGCGTTCAACATGTTTTCTTCCCCCAACAATCTCTAATAGCAACATTCCATAGCTATACACATCAGATTTATGCGACGGCTTGCCTAGATTTCTCATAAAAATTTCAGGAGCAATGAAACCAATGGTGCCTCTTGCACCCGTCATTGTCACAACACTTCTACTCCTCGAATATATTTTTGCCAACCCGAAATCAGAAATCTTGGGGTTGAAATTTTGATCTAGCAACACGTTCTGCGGCTTTATGTCGAGATGCAAGATCCGTGACTCGCAACCGCTGTGCAAATACTCTACCCCATGAGCAATTCCTATAGCAACTTTAAGCATCTTTGACAATTCTAATGACAGGTTGCTGAACCTGTCATGACACAATAAATCTGCTAGCGAGCCATTAGGCATGTATTCGTATATAAGAGCTTGTTTTGAACAGTTCCAGCTGAAACCCAGCAATCTTATAACATTAAAATGATGTATCCTACCAATGGTGGCAACTTCATTAACAAAATCATCACCTGATTTCTCCAACAGTTTGATAGCAACGAGACGACCATCATATAATTTTCCCTTGTAGACACTGCCATGGCCTCCTCCACCCAATTTTTCCTTTAATCCATTAGTCATTTTCTTTATGTCACTGTAGGAGTAGTTGGTTAACAATGACGATTGATAGGTTTTAACAAATTGCTCAATATTTTTCCCTTCTTCAGTACTTTTGTTCTTCTTCCTCCTCTTCAAGGTTGGTAGAATTCGCCATTTTAAGGCAAGTAGGACTATAACAAAGAACGTAAAACAACTTCCAGTTGCAATACCTACAATTTATCAAGCAATACAAGTGATTTCATTGAAGTTATTTATATAATGATGTTGTTAATATGTTAGGTTCAACATGTTTATTTAATTTATTTCGTGTTATTAAAACTCAGATATTAGCAGAAAAAATTAACAAAAAAAAACCGAATCAAAATAAAAAAAAATTGATTTTCAAATAAAAAAGAAAAAATATAAATTAGGTCAAACAGGAAAAAAATATAATTCACCCTTAAATAAAAACGAACTTCGCGAATTCCAGCATTAGATGAAAAAAAAAAAAAAAACTTTGTGTGGAGGCAAATTTCAACTTATAATATGGGATAAATACAAACATTTATTATAAAAATTGTTTTTTTAATTATATGTAAATATATAATGATCCACTAGGGAAGTAAGAATGAGTGGCCTATTGCCATGGATGTTGATTCCGACCCTGTCTTTATTTTCTTTTTATTAGTAACTATCTAATTAATCTTCAATATGTGTTATCAAAAGATTCAAAATAATTAAATAAAATAGCCAGTTTTATGAAATTCGACATACCTATGGTGAGTCCCCGCTTTTTCGAATTTTTCCTGCAAGGTCATGGCTAAAAAATGTTAACTGTATTTCTATGTTTAGTAGAGCTTTGAGACTAATTTGGCGGAAAAAAATTAATTTGCCCATTGAACTTTGACTAATATTTAAATTAACTCCTCCTCAAAAAAAAAAAAAAAAATAATAATAATAAAAAAATAAAAAAATAAATTAACTCAAATTAATTTTTAACTTTTGTAGGTGTGCTAATGATGAATTATGTATTTTAGAGCCAATTTGATTTAGGATGTTGAGCGCATTGTACATAGCAACTAGATGTGATCTTTTATTAACTAAATGTAAAATAATTAAATGATGTGTTACAAATTTTATCATAAAGTATATTATACCTGGTATAAATAAGAATCTTCTTTCAATATTTTGATTTTCCAACCATCAACTCGATGTATCATCACCTTTGCAAAATTCTTTAGTCACAAGTCTAAGGGAGAAAATTGCTATTTTAGCCCAAAACTCATATGCAAATGGAAATCGGTCTTTGGCTTCTTTATAGCTAGATATTTTTTAATCATTAAGCGGTGCATTAAAAATTTTCTCCTAAGCCAATCAGACCATTAACTAGTGCATTAAAAATTTATCCTAAACCAATCAGAAGTAGTCTAATTAATAGTTTCACTTGTAAATATTGTGAAGTTTTTTTTTTTTTAATAACTAACCTAAATGACTAATTCTTTAAGTTTGAAATGGGAGAGTTAGGGGAACTAGGCTGGAAGATCGAACTCTACTCTCAACCAAATACCTTAACCTCGTAATAAGATGTTTTACCATTAACGAGTTAGGCTATTATAAAGGCTTCATGTTTTACGGATTTATCATCTTTATAATAAATTTAAGAAGATAGCTATCCTATGATGTGTAGCTCACAATTTAGTGAGCATCCAACTGAAAAAAAAAATCTTCATTCTCCTAACATAATGCGGATACAATAATAGACAAAATATATTAAAAATGTGTTTGATATAAATGAATTTAATAAAATTTTACAGAATTTATTTGCAATTTCAAATTATATGTATTTATTTTTAAAATTACTAATATTGATAGTACAATGAATTTTGATTAATTCATTTTGATCGACATAAAAACAACAAAAATTTCTCAATAATTATTTTAATATAACTATATATAACATAATTTGAATTTAAAACATTATTTAAGTTGGAACAATTCACTAACTAATTGATTTTAATTGTTATTAGCACTGTATATTTAATTTTAATTAATATAATATGAACTCAATTAATATGTTTTGCCTTGTATAACTCGCCTGTTGAATCGGTCTAGGTGGTACTGCAAACTGTATCACAAATAAAGGGAAGAAAAAAAAAAATTGGTACCCATCAACGTCTTCCACCAGGACTGGAGTGAAGAGGGAAAGGGCGTACGTGTTTGAAACATTCAAGGTTTACAAGTATTTGTAAGTGCCGTGGAAAAGTCTCAATATTGCTTTTGAAATAATTGGTCCAAAGGTAACACTAACAGATATAATATATATATATATATATATATAAAGAAAGTAGAAATCAATGAATTTCCAATGGATGATAATGGGTGTCGCGGCTCCAATAATTCGCATATGTTATAATAATTTTTTTAATTTTTTATTTAACAAAATTAAATTTTAGGTCAATTAATAATTTATTTTTATATTAATGAATAAATTTAGTTATTTTAAAAAATATATATTGCTTAATTGTAAAAAAAATTTAAATTAGAAAAAATTTAAAAAACTTATTTTATAGGTTTAAAATTTTTTAAAACCTTATAATTAGATTATATATCTATTTTTAAAAAAAATATATAAATTTTTTTAAGTTAACCATCAAAATTATATATTTTTTTAAAAATATATAGGACCTAATTATACTTTAAAAAGTTGTAGAATTTGATTAAACTTACTAAAAGTCCAATTTGCTTTAATTTTATAAAGAAGAAGTTCCAATTTGAATAAAAAAAAAGTTCAATATAAAATTAAGGCAAGATGTGGGATTCAATTTGTACTTTCGGTGTTTAATAATTTCTAATACATTAATAAATAATATATAATTATTATATTTTTTTAAAGTATGAGTTAAGTATTGTTATTTCCACAAATAGTTCAAGTGACAAAATATATGGATATACTATTGAGGAGAGGAGGGTTCGAACTCCTCATTCCCTTCTCTCTCTTTATGGTGTTGGGAATTAACTATCTCTATTAGTTGTCCAAAAAAGTTAAGTATGTTTTTTTTTTATCTAAACTAGTGGCATCAAATATAGACTCTAGTTATCAAATTCGACCAAAAAAAAATCCATAGCTTTTAAAATAAATAATTAATTGATGAGAAATGAGGAAAAAAAAGAGAACTTACTTGTGGAAGCAAACGATTCTCCCCAAGCTCCCATCAAATCCACATCGTCCTCCATTAGTGCAGTTGTTGCAATCTCCAAAATCAGGCCAAGTCAAAGCGAACCCATTCCACAACATGGTAGCCATTTGAATCCGATGATCCGCAATAGTATCATTCCCATTCAAGAATGTGCCATTCCCATTCAAAATTGTCTCGCCACCACTAATGGAAAAAGGAACCATCACCAAGCTGCACTCGCTTGGTGTTGACAAATGGCGGAATTTCAGTGGATTCCATGTATAAAGTTGATTGCCTCCGTCAACACAAGTAAAATTACTAATAACATTATCAGTAAATTCTTGCGAAAGCTTTAGCTCACTTGGACACATAAAAAGAGTGAAATTAAGCGCTTCAGGAGGAAGACTGAAATAAGAGTGGTTATAAGCATCATCCGAAACTGTAAAATTTTGCAGAGAATTGCAGGAACCGGCGGTCAGGTCAGAGATAAGTTGGACGTCAACAACAGTGATCAAGCGATCCCATAAATAGTTGTTTTGAACCTTGAAAGGCCTGTTCGAGAGCATGATAACTGAAGAGATGTTATCGCATGTGATTTGGTAGGCAGGGAGGCCACAGGATTTGGGGCCTGAAGTGAAGGGGGTGTGAGACGAGAAAGGGAAGGAGAAATTGATGTTGCCGCACTGAAAAGGCGAGCAAAGGTCGTAGTCTGAGTCTGAGGTATTGTTATTTTGTGAATTTATAAGAGTAGGGAAGGATGAAGAGATGATCAGTGATATAATTATTGGTTGGAGTTGGAAGGAACAGAGGATGGAAGCAATTGGAGTCAACATTTAATTGCGTTTTGATTGCTGAATGAATACATGTAAATTCCTGTCTGTGTTTCTTAAATTTTAGTTTTTTGATCTTTTTTTCAAGACTACTCTTTAAGTCAAGTCAACCAAAATTGAGCGGAATTTTGGCGCTGAGATATTTATTTCCCTTCCCTGGCCAATAGCTCAAGTGCAGAAATGTGCTGATATTCAGACAAAGAGAGTATGGTTCGAACTTCCATCCTTCTTACTTTCTTCCCTTGTGATGGAAACTAAACCACTTGAAACTCTATATTGATTAAAAAAATATGTATTTTATAGTAAAATATGAAAAATCGTGGATGTTACAGTGAGATATTAAATCATTTTACAATAAAATAGAATACAACATTGGTTAGACAAAAATGAGCCAACCATTCTACAATTTTCCAAAATGATGTTTATTCAGCCACTTCATTGTCTCCAGTAGGGGTGTGCAATAAATAGGTTAAATTTTCCAAATTGAATACAGTAGGGGTTTCGCAATCAATAGATTTCATTTCTAAACTTAACTACAGCTGTTTAAATCATGTGATTCATAATTCGAATCATAAAATTTGAGTCACTTTATCCTAAATTTGATACGAAACAATGAATGAATCAAAAAAATATAAAAAATTGATGCCGAATCATAGAAATCGCTAATGAAGTATATGAATCTACGATTCTTAACAATTTTTATTTATTTAATATAATAAAATCCTATTTACGAATTTATACGATCAAGGGTTGAAATAAGTCATTCATTTTTAAGAAAAAAAAAATCAAATTTATCTTCTCATGTAACACTTTACTTACGTTGTGAAACCACAAATGGTCTTCTAATTAAAAACTTTTTAAGGGTGAAATTTCAAAATAAAAATAAACATAATTTGTTCTTTATTTTTGGCTTTTATTTCCTGACTTTGATAAGGGTGCTAAACATAATCAAACTTTGAAAATTCTACTACAATCCTTTTTTTTTTCTTTTATTCTTTTGATTAACACTTAGCACTGGGTGCCAATATCTGTCTCAAAAATTCGAACCAAAATTATCCAGAAACGAAAACATTTGTTAACTATTTAATTTATCTGAATCGAAATGTCCCAAAAAAAAATTACATGGGGTGAGTTTAGAGATTATAAGTTCTCCAAACTGAGAACCAAACTGGACTATTTTGAATTGTACCGCAGAGAAGAATTGAAATCTAAACCAACAATTTAATAAATTTCACAAATTATATATTATACTGAATAGGAGTAGAGAAAATAGCAAACCGTACCAAAGTTCCGAGGTAAATAGAGTTCAAACCGCATATAAATATATATATATATAAAAGTCATTAGATAATTGACAATTTTATTAGTATTAGTTTGTTAAACTATATGTCAATCCGATGAAACATTCATAACCGTGGCCATGTTAAATTTGGCTGACATGGTCGTGCATTAGAGTAGAACATTGGCTAGGCAAAAAATGAGCCAATATCCTACAGTTTTCCAAAATGATTCTTATTAGTCACTGTACCATCTCCCCTTGCACATCAAATTGATTGTTAGCAAGGCTTACAGCGTGGTGGCAATTAATGCCCATGCTGCTTTATAAAATTCAGTAAAACATTCTCGTTTCAAGATTACAGGCTACAATTTTGAAAACAAAAGCTTTCCCTTTTCCCTATTTTGCAGTATGTTTATTGCGTGTTAGCCACCAACCATGATATAAGGAACAACAAAAAGAATCATATAAAGTACAAAAAAAATCTGCCACAAATATGTGACAAGACTAGGTGGGAACAATGCCAACAGTGGAAAAATTGAAAGATTGAACCAGCTATTCTAGTGACATGATTTACAGAGCTATATTTCTGAAGGACAAAGAGGTGGGATGTATTGAGGCATTCACACACCTACATTAGCTATAAGAAAGTGACGAACTCACTGGTTTGAATTTGAGCAGTTTGAGTTTGTTGATTCAACCTTGATCACTCTTGTATTATAAGATCCACAAAACCTGCACTTATGGTATAGCCAATGGAATGGTGCCATTCCCTTCTTGTCGCAGTCATTGCAAAGTATATCCTATATTACAAAAACTAGGCTTAATATCACATAAAAAGACCAAGGAAAGGAAGAAAAAACTAGACAACTTACTTGACAGCGATCTCGGTATTCTTCTGGAAGCTCCTCGGAAGCCAGCAGTGCATCAAGCATGCCAAAGTAAACCTTAAAAAAATAAGCACACAAAGTAAACCTTAAAAAAAATAAGAATATAAATCTCCTAGGGAATCTTACAAAATACTATTCTTCATTTCAGTCTCATCACAAATATTGGTGTGACAAGGAGACTGCTTCAAAAGTCAAAATCCAAATAATAGGTATTGGACATAAAGCATGTTAGGTCACTGAGAAGCCTATAAAATTCTGAAGACCTAGTTTATATTATAACAGGAGATGAAACAGATGGAGAAAGGAAAAGGTCAATTTTTGCATGAGATCATTAGCCTTTTATTCCGTAGTGCAATAACTGAAAATTATCATTTGATGTTATGTTTCTTTGTTTCCCCTGGCTTTTATAACAACTAATCAGAGGTTAATGGAGATCCAAGCATGTCTTGTCTCAGAAACCTATGAGCCCAGATCCTCAGGAATCAACAAGCCTCTTCCGTTGGACAATATAGTCATATGTAAAGCTGAGCCTAAGCATAATTCTTACTGTAAATCGTCTTTTATTTCGTTTTGTAAACCACCTTCCATGGGAACTCAACTCTTCAGTAGCTCCCCATTAATGTCACAAAAAAAAAAAGTTCAAAAGAGAGCTCACTAGATCTTACCGACATATCTCCCAAAGATTTGCTACAGATTGGACAGATGTAGTGACTGCAAGTGTATGCCTGTCACACCAAAAGGAGCAAATACAATTTATGTAACAAGAATTCCAAAAGACGATTCCTGTCCTTGCAATAAGCAACAATTGAGAAAGGACAGAACAGCAAAAACTACAAAAAAAAAAAAAAAAGTCCCAGAAAGGCATAGACCTGAAAGCAATTTGAATGCATAAAATGGCCGCAAGGAAGAGCTTTAACACTTAAACTTGATGTGAACAAAAAGTCACAGCAGATAGGGCAATTCATCTCCATGCCTTTCTCTCGGCATTTGTGATCCAGTAATTTCATAGCCAGGCAGCAATTACAATTCATGCAATGAAAGAAGTCAACACCAAGTCCATTTCCAACGCGGCACAAATTGCAAAAGGGACAATGATAAACATTCCTGAAATTAATTAAAAAGTAGATCTATTAGTAAAATCTTGTAATTCAATGGCAGTTATTCACTAACTCAATAGATTAAGTTTCATTCAACAAAATAGGTAACCAAAAAGTTCATGCCTCCATGGATCTATCCAAATATAAAAAGGAGATTAAAACTTCCAGCTCCTACCATAGATCAACAAATAAAATTTAACAGGTAATTGTTTACTTCAATCATGTTCCCATGAAATGAAAAAATAAAATAAAATATAATAAAATAATAAAAAAAAATAACACTAACACTAGCAGTACATTAATTCAGAACACTATCCATAAAACAAACATAAGTTTCTTCATTCTCTTTAGGTTTCCAAATAATCTGGGCATCCACACAACAGACTCCAGACACACCGTTTTAGCATAATCATTTATCTTCCAGTGCAGGCAAAATCAAGGCACAAAATCTTGTTGAAAATACAAAAAAATTCATAAATAGTACATATATTGTGGATATCATGGAGATATTCTTTATTCAAAACCAACATTCATCTAACAATGGACCACTTGATTACATTTTATTTTGCAACACCTATTTTCTTTTAAACATTAAAGCTACAATCTAAGGGGAAAAAGGCATCATACTGAAGCCCATACCTTTCATCATCAAAAAATTTGCAGATATTACAATAGTACTTTGCCATTGAGAAACTATCACAAGAAGGTGTGCTGCAAGTTGGCCCAACAGGCTGAATTTTCAGGCAGCGCATACACATCATTTCAGTTGTAGCCTTCCTGAGAGTATAGACATAATTCAGGTTTATAGATGACAACCGTTCAATCAAAACCAGATATGATGATAAGGGATGAAATTACCTATCCATTGAATGATCACTGACTTTATCATGGCAGAACCTGCATGTAAATAACTTGCCACAGCAGGCAGCACGAAGTTTACAGTTCCGCTTGTAATGCTCACACCCAAATACTTGTTTCTCTGAATCATGAAATGAAGGATAACATCCAAGAAAATCTTCACTGTTTGAACATTCCCCAGTTCTTGCTTGAGGTGACTTCTGCTGAGCAGCTATCCAGCGACTAAAACAAGCCATATATTGATCATGATAAGTAGAAAAATGACAATATAAAGTGCAGACTAAACACAGCATAAACACACCTGGTCATCAGATTTTGAATGAGATATGCTTTTCTTCTTGGATCTAGAGATGAATCACGAGAGACTTTTCTTATTTCTGCTTCGAGCTCATTTTGATTCATCCGAAAAATATCCTTCCAGCCCGGTTTAAATTTATGATCACTATGATCCAGGTTTTCATGGAGATCAGCGCCTAAAAAAAAAAAAAAAATTGGAAACACAAAAACATTTATACACAACATCATACTAATAGCATAGGAGGAGAAAAGCTACTTTCAAGAAGTATAATTTTAGCATTTGTCTTAATTATTGGGTAACATTCAACAAAGAATAAAATAAAAAGAATCAGCAATAAGAAAAGAATTTCACATACCTAGTGAAATACAGCTCTCTGATGTCATTTGTGAAGTCCCGGTTGAAGTACCTTCCCACCATTCATTAAGCCACTCGCTGAACATTGTGTTTTTGGTTGCATTTTTCCATGTGTCCATCATTTTATTCTGCTCCTCCTGAGTAAGAGCAGATGTTACCCATGGCAGCATTGATTGAAGCACCTCTGCACCTGTAGAACCAATTATTCGTCCAACAATTTTGTCCTGCTCCTCAACTGAAAAATGCATGTCAAATAAAGGCCACAACTCAAGCTCTTCCCGGAAAACATGTTGATCCAGTGTCACTCGTATGGATTTGCACATGCCCTGAAGCTTTGTTGCAAGCTCATTGTACTTTCCAAAAGTATCACTATGAGCAGAAGCATCATAATGATTTCCAATTAACTCATCAGAAAGGCTGATACTCTTCAAGCATTCTTGAAGTCTTGTAAGTTCAGAAAGAGCAGATGAGATATCTTCAAATAGTTTCTCTTCCTGCTTGTGGTCTAGAGTGTATGAGTGGCTAACATTATGAAGTGTCTCTTTAGATTCTAATGCTGGGAACACTATATCATCCTCTGCATTACTGTGAGCTCTATATAAACCCCATAACAGACGAAATCTACCAGTAAACTGCCTAAGCAAAGCTTCACTACAATCATTTAGTTTCCCAGATTCAACATCCAGATATTCCAAATCCTTGCGGATGGCTTTGTGAAATTTAAATATGTTGTCAATTGGACGTGATGCACAGGTAGCGTCATTCGGACTAACATCTGTTTCCCAATTAAAAAGACTAGAGTTAAGGGATGGAGCAGAAGGACTAATGGACAAGGAACGCAGAGATTTTGCTCCAGAAAGAGAACTAATTCCTAGGTTATTGCTGCTTACCCCTAATCCAGGGACACAACAGGATTTATTACTACAAGATAATTTGGGAATATTACTGGTCTCTAACGAGTGACAATTGGTGTTGTCTTCCTGTAATACTAGGCTTCCACGCTTAACTGGCCTTCTGCTGTCATCTGCTACTTCTGCTTGGCTAAAAGAAGGCTTTTCATTAATGGAAAACATAGGGTTGCGCTCACAGAATTGTTGTTTGGTATTCTCCTGAGTTCCAGTGAGAATTTTTGCAGGACAACAACCAGTTGCACCTGAAGACAAACAGATGCTCCTAGCACGACCTTTGCAAGCCCAACCAGAAAAAAGTGTCACCAATGCAGAATCTGAAGCTGGAGCTGCATTATGTCACTCTGAGAGTTAAGAGATAGACAGAAAGAGGAAATGCAGAGAACTTGGGAAAAAATTGTAACTACTTTAACTAATAATGATGGAGACGAAAAGTAGGATTTAACACTGAACCTGCCATGCACATGTTTTGGAGAAAAGACTTGGCTTCTTCTTCACTAAGCAATCCTACTAACCATGGTAAGACGCATTCTATCAATTTCAAGGGCATCACACACAAGCTTTGATAAAGAAGTTCACGCTGTCTTTTGGCACTAAAATGCTTTCGAGCAAGTGGGAGAACCTACAAACGTAAATATGCCTGTTAGATGCAAGTAGCATGAAGTCTGTTGTTAAAAAATATGAAATCATGCATTTAGCATACACCTTCAATGGAAAGACATGCTTCACATGATATTACAACAGCAATAATACTCACCTGATCTTCCTCATTTTGGAAGTGTTTCTGTATAGAGTCCATGATATGATCCGCTTGCATACACAATCTTGTGTAGAATTCAGTGAGAGATGTATTTGCTCCAGCACTTTGAATGCTTTCTATCAGACATCTAAGCTTATCAAACTGTATTTCCTCTTCTGCGTGCTCCTGGGCAAAAGATAGTTCTGCATCTACAGCAGGGAATATAACTTTGTCTTCAGCAATACTGCAGTCAAGGCACACAACAAAAGTCCATTTCACAATGGTAAATGGTCACAACAATGGGCATAAGAAAAACTTATCATAATTATTAAATTCTCCTACATAATTCCAAGGAGAGATAAAAAGTTTTAAAGCCTGTCATGCGCAAGGACGCATGAAGGCACAAAGCTGAAATAAGGGAAGCCAATGATGTTCAAAAGCCTTTTAATGCTAATGTGCTAAAAGCCTAAAACTCATAGGACGTTGTATAATTTTACAGCTTAAAGCTTACACACTCGGTGGGTTACAATTTGATAAGCTACAATAGTGCTTTCAGAAAATATATACAATAAAGGAGGCATCAGTTCGCACGTTGGGCCATAGTATCAACTATGAAAGACCTATCTCCATTAGACAATGTTGTGGGGGCAAATAAAGAAAATGTATCTGATAAGAAAATATAGACAACCACACCTATGGAATATGCAAACTTCTGCAATGAATTGCAGCCTTTTGTTGAATGCTGACAGATCAGAAAAATCACTAGAAAGTTGTATCTTCCTGGCTGCTTCAGCTATGTCATTCAACTCTCTTCTTATTGCAGCATGCCAAAGCAAAATATCATCTATGGGATTGAATGCAGCTGAATCCGCAAGATCACACGTGAGCTCCATATATTTCCTCTTACCAGTTCTAGAAGATTCACATGCACAGTGTATATTCTTGCTTTGACATAATAATGTTGGTCGACCTGACTCTTTACACAAGGCATTAGAATCATCTTTGCAATTTGCACATATGTCAGACAACTTTGTACCTTCCATCCAGGCAAAGATTACCTTCAGCAAACAGAACATAAAGTCAGCCTGTTTTCCGTTGTTATAAAATCTGACCAAAAGAAGGAATTTTTTACACCCAAAAAGGACCTCACCTGATGAAAAAGTTTCTCTTTTGGAATTACCTTGCACAAGCATTTGTGCATGTCTTGATACTCGTCAGATGATACAGACAAGGAAAGCCAAGGAAGGAACTCTGCCATCATATTAACAGGAATACTGCATAGAAACTGCCATACAAGTGATGCCTGCTCTTCAAAAGAAAACTTCTCAATAAGCAAGGGAAAGACCTGCATATTCAACCACGAGCTGGTGAGATTCTTTTTTTTCTTTTATTCAGTAGAAAGAGAATCCACATAGCCGACCCCAATTATTTTGGGATTAATGCTTAGTTGAGTTGAGTTCTATATATCAAACCCTATCCAAATTAATGCAAAATACAGCAACCAAATAGGCATAAAGGTTGAAATGAAATTGTTGGTGACTCAAAATGCATAGTGTTGTCCTCAACTTCAACTTGAGATATAAAGAATTTCCTATGTAGAAAAATCTCAATGCAATTCTATACCATACAGCAGCTCCCCTTGAGCATGCAAAGAAGAGGCCTACTGTTTATGTTGGAGGAACCCTTATGGGATATAGTCAACTCTATATTATGCAGCAGCTCCCCTAGAGTATTGCAAGAAGAGGCATACTCCATAAGCTGGGAGAACCATAAGAAGGATGAGATACTATCTTTCAGCGTTAAAATATTGCAAAGAATTTAATATTAAACCTCATATGCTGCCGAATTTTCTATGTAAAGCACCCCCAACAGGTGCAACATCAAAATGTAAGAATGTAGAACACATGAACACATCCCAGCAAATTACATATATATTCAGCTAATCCAACAATGCAAGACTAATAAACTATCATCATATGGATGACACAAATAAATACCTGCTCCTCTTCCTTGGACATATGCTGGCTAATTGATGTTTTAAGAGCTCCAGTACGAGAGGCTAGCTCTCTGCGATAGCTTTCTTCATATTGTTTATTAGAATTCAGAAGCTCAAATAATTGATCAAAAAGAACGCTTTCTCCCTCATGTTCAAGAGAGTATGTTCTTGCCACATTCTTCACACGTATATCTAGAGCTGGAAAGATTACCTACAATTGCAAAATAACACATTGTCAAAATCTGCCAGTAACTTCTTATGACAACATAAGTCGCTTGGCATGCTCTTTTAACTTCTTACAAAACAAGTATTAAGGAAGTCAAATAAACAATAAAGCATTGCTGTTTCATTCCTCACTTTCCAATAGAGTACAAATAGTGAGAAGGCTGGAGCTAATGAGCACACATAATACAAATGCAGTTAAATAAAATAGCCCACGTACTTTTATGAACCTCTAATTCAAGACAAGCTGGAAACAAGGATATGCCCTTGTATAACTGAACTATATTCCAAAAGGATTGGAATCTGATAGTTCCAAATCCTGCAAAAGGTATAACCCAAAAGGCATAGATGATAGAGCTTTATTACATGCTAGCATACTAAAGATGCAGCAAGTCTTATTTCTAACCAAAACGGCAAGTACTAGAATGTATTCCCAGAAGCCAATCAGGGGCAAAATTCTTTCAAAACCTACAGCAGCTATATCCCAACAAAAAGGATGTCTTTCCAAGGTGATATCAATTTGTTAAAACTTGAGAAGCTCAATACCTAATTCATTTCAGTTTGTGAGGACCAGATTATTAAAATGAAGCTAGAATATTTGGATTACAGTTAAATTTTCACACAACCATGTCCATGGGCAATTGTAAGGCAGCGAACAAAATTGCCACTAAAGATTCTACAATTTCTGATTGATGAAATGACAAAGATGCCAAAAGAAACAGAATCATATCACATTGAATTAGGCATATCAATCAAAATTATAATAAAATTTCACTCTCAAAAAACCTTAAGGTACCTCGTCTTCAGCATTGCAGTGATGCTTATAAATCTCGCGAAGAAAGTGATACCGCTGAAGCAAAGGCTTAATATCACCACCGGTAGTGGTGGCAAAAGCCATAGCGGCACAGTGGAGACCATCCAGCTCAGACCTAATAGCTTTGTGAAAGAAGAGAAAAATAAGAATAGGAGATTTAAGAGCTGAATTCTTATGATTATTATTATTGTTATTACTATTATTATTAACACATGTTTTTGAATTTGAAGGATCTATCGACGCTGTATTCACTGGTCCGGCCATTATCGCTACTCCTCCGCCGCCTCCTCCCCCTCCGCCTCCTCCATCTACTCCTGAAAACGGCGTCGCCATTACAGAAACAAAAATCTAAGTTCACAAGAAGATCTCTCAAATGATCAGCAGCAGCAGCTTCTCTTCAAATTTCCATTGTAAATTGTGTTTGAATGATTTTTTGTTCACAGATTGCTCTGTTTCTACCCTCTTTTATCAGTTAACCGTTCCCTCCGTTTCCTTTATTTTCATATCTGTTTTTGGTTTTTTTTTTTTAATTTATTTTTTGGAAAAAAAAATTAATTTATATAACGCTTTTTTTTTTGGTGGGTTGATGAATTTTTTTATTTTGAATATAGAAAAAATAGATTACGCAACCTGCTACGGTTCACAAGAATGCGTCACTCATTTTTTGGAATTTCAGTAGT
>CATIWK010609039.1:0-11390 GCA_949634005.1 Mallotus japonicus | reverse complement strand
CTCGGTTGACCTAGTGTACTCGGGGCCAGTCTACTACCTTAAGTTGGACAAATAATTGTTTGGAATTATGGATAAGCCTGTTGGCTAATGATATACTGTGATTGAGGTTACAGATATTATTAGGGTTCTACTCCGATCCTCCACCCAAATCTTACTGCATTTATTTGTTTTGGTGTGAAATGTGATTTTGACCATTTGCATCAATTGCTTGTATCTATTGTGTTGACATAAAATATATTATCAGTCATATGCTTGATATGCGTGTATAAACATAAAATAGATATTTAAATAATATATTGATGCTTAATTGCCTGAATGTTTAGGTTGCATGTATACATATAATAATAATTCACTCAGTGAGGCTTGACCCCCCTCAATATTTTTCAGGATCTACTTGTCAAACTTCAGTAGTAGACCCCTCTGCCGGTCTTCTTCAGCCCTGGCTATATTATGTAAATTTTAAATCTGAGTTTTCTTGAATTCTTAGACGCTGCAGTAGTAGTAATATGTATTTGTTGTTGTACGTCATAATGATTTTGACTGAGTTTATGTACCAGTCTGTTATAAGATATGTTATTAAGATATTAATTATGGAGAATCCTTTATGTTATGAAAATTTTTAATTCTCTGGTAAAATTATGGTTATGTTAGATGTGATAGTTGTGTTTAAGGCTTGCTACAGGTTCCGGATTCGTATAAATTCCTGTTCCCTAGTGCCGGTCATGACTCCTGAGTTTGGGTCGTGACTACCTGTCTTGATACTCGATAGTCCGTTACTGGGTATTGCATTTTTCTTGGTTCTGCTCTTGTCTCATGGAAATCCAAGAAACAACAAACTGTTTCCCGTTCTTCTGCTGAAGCTGAGTACCGAGCTCTTGCTATTGTTACTTGTGAGTTGCAATGGCTTCACTACTTGCTTTCTGATCTTGGTCAATCTCCAACTACTTGTCTTCTATTTTATGATAATGCTTCTGCCATCAAAATTGCTGAAAACCCGTCTTCCATGAGCTCACCAAACACATCTACATTGATTGTCATGTTGTTCGTGCTAAACTTTAGCAAGGTTTGCTCAAACTTCTACCTGTTCCTTCTCATAATCAACTCATCGACTATTTCAAAAAGGCCTTATCACCACCTCAATTTCGCCATTCTATTGCCAAGTTGGGCATCCATAATATGTATGCTCCAACTTGCGGGGGGCTATCAGAATATCAAACATTCAACTCCAAACAGTCCTCCTCTAATCATCATAATCACAGCAAGAATTCAACAAATCACATGGTATCAGAGCAGTGATCCCGAGTTTATGTTACAGACCTGAAGTTAAGTGCGGTGAGCGGCCTGGTTGTGGGTGCGGCCCGTTTCAATGGTGCGGTGAGCGGCCCGGTTGTGGTTGCAGCCCGTTTATACTTGTCAAGTGGAATTGTTCCAGGTCCAATTACACTTGAGGGGGGAGTGTTGATAATATGTCTCTTATCAATTTTCACATATAGATAGCTAAATAGATGAGATAAGAGTGTAATAGAATTTTTAATATGGTTAAAATTTGTGTAGTATTAAGATATAAAATAGTGTTTTAGTTAAAAAAATAATATTAAAAACTAAAGAAATACTATATTTTTATTTTTTAAAAAATAGGTTTTTTAATAGAGTTACACATTAGTTTTTAAAGGTGAATAATCAAATATTAAAATAGACAATTGTCAAATTTTGGACTTAATAATTTTAGAGCTCAACATTTAATATAGATATAGATATAGATATTTACCTTATGAAATAAATTGATACCATTTTTATAAAAAAAAAAAATATATGTTAAAATTTAAATTACGATTTATTTTTCATCAGGCTATTAGAAGCATTCTGAAATGGTAAGTAGCAATATGATAAAAAACCATGTCCTCTATATTAAAAAAAAAAAAACCATGTCCTCTAGATTAATTTAGATTGCTTATCATTAGAAAAAAGAGGATGTAATATTAAAAAAAAACAAAATTTTATTCTAATATTCCAGCACTTTTTATTGGCTCTAGTACGACTTTTTTTTTTCTTTTCTATTAAATTGAAAAACTTTTATCTACTTTTCTTCCCTCTTTTTTCATTCTTTATTCTTCATAAAAAATTTTGATTTTCGATCACTATCGGTTATCTCTTAAATCAATAGCAGTCTCTTAGTATCTCTTTATTTATTTATTTTATTTTTGCATTTAATAAATACATTTTTAACTTTTTTGTTTTTTATGAAAGAGTTTTTATTTTTATGGGATGGTATTCCTTTATCAATTTTAGATATCTTTTTATTGTAAAAATTCTTAGTCAAAGCCGGTAAATGGAGTGTACAAATCGCTAAATTGCAAATTAAAAGAATTATATTAACGCAATTGGAAAATAGCAACAAAAAATTTCACAATAGTGAGATATTATTTTGATACTTTTTTATTATACTTTTATTCATATTATCACTTCATTAATTTTTTTTTAAGAAAATTCAAATATTAAGAAAATTCTGAGAATCCAATATCCTGAATCTGAGGAGGATGTAAAAAAAGCCAACATTCTTCCCCTAACTTCATGGAAAAGGAAAACTTAGCAAGGGAATGTGCCACTTCATTTGTTTCCCTCGAAGAATAAAAGAATAACATGTAAAATGCTTATATAACTCTTTAATGTCTGGTAGGATGGAGCCTAGATCAGAGCAATCCTGTGTGGAGTTTTTCAAGTGGCATGCAATCACTCTCCATTACCACCTTATTGAGCTGTAGTGATTTGGCTAGTTCAACACTAATTCTACAAGAAAGGGCCTCTGCTATCTCTGATGAGAACAAGGTAGTAGTTTAGAAGGCTGTGGATGCTCAAACATGCACCCTTATCATCTCAAATTACCAATCCCATTCTAGTGCTAGTATCTATCCTTCAAGCTGCATCAGTATTGATTTTGTAAAATTAAGCTTGGGGCACCTACCATTTTAGAGAGCGAATTGCCGTCTGAGACTTATGTGTCTTAAAGTGTACTATTTAGAATTCATCCAAAATTTACTGGGCTTGAGAGTAAAAATTTTGAAAATTAATAGATGTGTGATCACGAATAAAGGTGTTATGAACAAACCAAAGATAATATTGTTGTGAAAATTGAGGCATATTATGCGTAGGATCAAATAGTGAACGGAGTAGAGGAAATTGCACTTGAAATAATTGAAATGATAAAATTGAAGAAAATATGGAACTCACAGATTTTAACGTGGAAAATTCCAATCAAATTGGGGAAAAACCACAAGCAACACTAAAAGAGTTTCACTATGAAAAATAATAGGAGTTACAACCTTTCTCTTTATATAACCAATGAGAGAACAATAACATCATCTTTTTAAATAAGAGAAAACACACTCCCTATATTTTTTCTCACCAAGAGATTAATCTTAATACACTAAACTCACTAACTCACTACTCCTTTATGCCCATCACCACACACATAAATGCTAACCAATCAAGCCTATATATAGGCTTACAATGCTTAAGGGCTAAGCATTTTTCTTAGCCTTAAAGCATTGAACCACCTTTAATTTTTTTTTTAATTGTTGAGTTAGTTAACAATCTCCTACTTGAATATTTGATTGAGGATCAATCATATTTTCACACCATTCTTTTTATCTTGCCTTTTTATATTTATAGAATATTGTCATTATCCGATGCACTTGCAAAATTTCCTTAAGGACTGAAATATTTTAAATTCCAACAATCTTTTTCCAAGTGACCCTTCTTGCCATATTTATAGCATTTAATATTCTTCTTACTTCTTCATTTCAATTTATCTTGTCTCTGTCTCCTGCTGGATCGAGTCGAATTTTGTTAATCTCCCTCTCGTTACCACTAAGGCCTCCGCTGGTTACAAATTCGCCATATTGTCTTCCTTATTCTGGTGCATGCTTTCTTCCTCTAGAACATCAGCTACAACCTCATCGAAGACTAGATAATCCATGAAGATGTTATTTTTCAGGTTAATGATGAGTTGATCACATAAATCAAGTGGACTTTGAAGTAGAAGTTCAGCACGTTCATTTGGCTTTTCTTTATATCCCAACGATGTCAGTTGAGAAAATAAAATATTTAGAGTATTTATGTGCTTGATCACTGAAGTAAATTCTGCCATCCGAAGAGTATAAAACTTCCATTTAAGGAAAATTTTGTTGTGGGTTGATTTGGGCTCGTACACTCTAATGAGTTGATCTTATCTCTCCTTTACTATTTTCTTTTCTTCTAAGCTAGATAGTATCTCATCCCCTAATGCTAGATGAATATCTGCAACAACATTCTCGTCCATCTTGTTCCACTTATTTTTATTTGTGAATTCTTCCAACCTTTCGTTGATAGCTCTTGGGCAATTATCTTTTCTTAATATTGCCTTTATCTTCAATTTCCAATGTGAAAAGTTTCTCTCATTAAATTTCTCAATCTTGAACTTTGCCACCATTGCTTCTATCACTATTAATGAACCAGATGCTCCGATACCATTTGTTATGAAAACTGAGGCATATTATGCGTATGATCGAGTAATGAACAGAGTAAAGCAAATTGCATTTTAAATAATTGAAATAATAAAATTTTAATATGGAACTTGCAGATTTTAACATGAAAAGCTTCAAACAAATTGGAAAAAATCACGGACAGGACTAGAAGAATTTCATTATGAAAAATAATAGGAGTTACAACCTTTCTCTTTATATAATCAAGGAGAAAACAATAACATCCTCTCTTTAAATAAGAGAAAAACACATTTTCTATATTTTTTCTCACTAAGAGAGTACTCTCAATACACTAAACTCACCAATCACTGCTCCCTTATGCCCATCACCACACATATAAATGCTAACCATTCAAGCCTATTTATAAACTTACAATGCTTAAGGGCTAAGCATTTTGCTTAGCCTTAAAGCACTCTGTGGTGGTGTAAACCGCCTTTAATTTTTTTATTGAGTCGGTTAACAACTACAAATGAAATCCTTTAGGAGGCAAATTATGTTTTTAAGTGTATATCTAGTTCGTTATCGACATGCATCTAGATGTTTCATTCATGTGGAGTTTCATAACACTATAATATTAATATTAGGAACTCTAGGTACAATCTCTTAGTGCATGCTCTATTACTTCCACGATAGCTTCACATTTTTAGGTGTAGTCCACCTCCAATTCTCTTTTTTTTTTTGAATATAGAGGAGGGAAATAGCCAAAGAAAACAAAAAACAAAACCAACAGACCAAGGCTAAAAAGTACGCACACGCCTTGACCAAGAAACACCAACCCGAGCGTCCTCAAGCTTCCTAAAAACGTGGGAGGGTGGGTTATGTAGCACCTAAATACCCATGTCTATCCTCAGGGCATCATTAGCCAGACAATCAGCGACAAAGTTACCTTTTCGAAACACATGAACAACAACAACAGACCAGCTTTTGCGCAAAAGCTCTCTGCACGCAGAGACCAAATTGGTATGGATACACTTGCACACAGAATTGTCCTTTAACCAATCGACAACAACCGATGAATCAATTTCTAAAATAATATTCTGGAATCCCATATCCCAGGCGAGGGACAAACCTTACATGGCTGCCCAGAGCTCCGCTCCTGGAGCATTGTAGTAACCAATATTTATCATAAATCCCTTAAGCCAGCACCTATTACTGTCTTTGATTACCCCACCGCCACTAGCAACACCCATTAACCCCTTACTACAACCATCAGTGTTAATTTTAACCCACCCTTCCCTAGGAGGATCCCACCCAAAAAAAAGATCCTTGTACACTGTAAGAGGAAAAATATTGCAGCGATGCTTGGACATGGCATTACTCACCTCGAAGCAGTAGTTTGTAATGGAGTCTCTCTTAACATTGACAGGCATATCAATCCCTTTGAACACAAAGTTACACCTCCATTTCCAAATAAACCAAAGCATAACAGCAAATCGATCCCTCCAGCTGAAATAACTCGTTTCTCTTGTGTGCCTAACCAAGTTAAGCCAAACCCAATCCTCAAAGTTATGACAGAGGTCACCATTCAAAGCCGTAGTAAGAGAGAATTGATGCCAAATTTGGACAGCTTTAGGACAGTCTCTAAAGAGGTGCAAACGGGTTTCAATAAGACCAGAACATGAAGGAAAATGTGCATTATTCGTAAATCCCCTGCGAACCCGCTCTTCATTGCACATGATACCTCTATTACAAGCCAGCCATATGAAAGTGCGAATTCTTTGAGGGATATTCAACCTCCAAACCAACTTCCATAATTTTCCGTAACCTGTCTCATTATTCTGTTGAACCTCATAAGCTGTTTTTATGGAAAAATCACCATTATTAGAGAGAGACCAACAAATTTTGTCTTCAATATCCTGATTAGCTCGAACATAGAAGGTAGAAAGGATTTGTTTAACTTGAGAAGGGAGTACTTCATTAAGCTCTTCCCAGTTCCATCCCCGACCAAAAATCCAAATATCAGCAACCATTTTGCATTGATCCGAAACAGAAATTTCCTTTAAGGCAGTAGAAATCAACGACACATCCAATAACCAGATGTCTTTCCAGAATAGAGTATTGCGCCCATTTCCAATTCTTTTACTCATACCTTTAGCCAAGATAGGAGCAGCTTTAACCTTGCCTTGCCAAACAATGGAAGCACCATGCTTGCTTTTAATGCCATCAACAGAAGAATCATGCCTCAAGTATTTGCTGATAAGAACTTTAGCCCATAAGCTATTAACTTCGGAAGTGACTCTCCAACTCAATTTCGCCATGAAAGCTAAGTTCATTTGGTGAAGATTCCTAATACCCAAACCACCAAGACGCTTCTGCAAAGTCACAACATTCCATTTAACAAGGCTTAAATGTTTAGAGCTTGATGTATTCCCACCCCAAATGAAATGCCTAGCAACTTTTTCAATTTCATTGCAGATGGAAACCGGAATGCAAGCCGTTTGTATGGAATAATAGGGGATGCTCATTAAAACAGATTGAGCCAACACCACTTTTCCAGCAAAGGATAATGTTTTAGATCTCCACCCAGCAAGTCTAGAGTTGACTCGGTCCAATATATGCTGATATTTTTATTTGGTTACATGCCCATGAACAGCATAGGCCCCTAAGTACCTGCCCATCTCCTTGACCAACGGGATACCAGAAAAAATAGATAAGTTATTAGCCATACTGCTGGTCACATTCTTGGACACAAACAAGCTAGACTTGGAATAATTAATGCGTTGCCCTGAAGCACTGCAGAAAGAGTTTAAACAATCAATCACCACCTCCATCTAATCCGTAGAAGCTTCAGCAAAAAGAATCATATCATCGGCAAAAAGCAGATGGGAAATAGCCGACCCTCCCCGAGATATGGACACAGGTTTCCACTTCCCTTCCAAAAAAAGCTGATTAATAACTTGTGACAGGCGTTCGATGCATAAGACAAAGAAGTAAGGGGACATCGGATCACCATGGCGAATCCCTCTAGAAGGCTTAAAAGAATTCAGCTTGGAACCATTCCAAATGACTGACATAGACGGAGAGGAGACGCACTCCATTATGTTACGAATCCAAACTTGAGAAAGCCCTACATCCAGCAGAGTTTCTCGCAAAAAATCCCAAGAGATTCTGTCATAAGCTTTTTCTAAGTCAATCTTGATGGCCATAAACCCCTTACCGGTTCTCTTCGTATGTATAAAATGGACAACTTCCTGAAAAATCACCACATTATCGCTAATTTGCCTTCCCGGAACAAAGCTACATTGAGTCGGGCCAACCAAGGATGGAAGAACATATTTCAATCTATTCACTAAAACTTTTGAAATTACTTTGTAGAGAACATTGCAAAGACTGATTGGCCGCATCTGTTTCAAATGCTCAGGATTCGGAATCTTAGGAACAAGCACAATTAAAGTTTCATTAAGATTTTCAGGCATCCGGCCATCTGTTAAAAAATCTAACACAGATTTACAAATAGAGTCCTTCACCACCATCCACATTCTTTGAAAGAAGCTAGCTTGAAAGCCATCAGGCCCCGGAGCCTTAAACGGGGCCATGTCAAATATTGCCTTCCTAACATCATGCTGAATAAATTGCTGAGTAAGATGTTCATGATGCTCCGAAGACAGAGGAGGGAATAAACCTGTCGAATAAGCATAAGTATCCGTGCTATTAACTTGGTCCACTGAATAGAGATTCTTGAAGAAGGAAAAAGCCATCTGCTATAAAGTCCCCTGATCCCAAATCCAATTCTCATCATCATCCTTAAGACTTCTAATAAAATTATTCTTCCTTCGAATTATCGTGGAAACATGGAAGAATTTCGTGTTACGATCTTCGGAATAAATCCACTCTTCTCTGGATTTTTGGAACCAGAAAAGTTCTTCTTGTTGAAGCACCAAATTCAATTCTTTGCGAAGACGTTGTTCCAAAAAAAATAACTTGTGGTTTGGGTTGTTAGCTAAATAATTTTGGATGCCTTCAATTCTACCCCATAATCTTCTTTTTCTTTTAAAAATGTTACCAAAGCAAGACTTGTTCCAATCCTGGAGAGAAGTTGATAACACTGACAAATTATCCAGCGCTACCTTATTATTGTCCCAGTTTCTTTTCACCACATTGGCAAAATCAGAATGAGTGTACCAAGCAACCTCCATACGAAAGGAATGATTCACAAAGAATGTGTTGCGTTCTTGAGGCTTAATTAGGAGAGGATGGTGATCGGAGCAATGCCTTGGGAGGTGAGAGACCGAAGCATTTGGAAAATCATTATGCCAAGATAAGTTACAGACCGCCCTATCCAGCCTAGCACTTCTGAAAGAAGCTAAAGACTTGCCTCTTGACCATGTAAAACGAGGGCCGGAAAAGCCCAGGTCAATTAAACCTTCTGCCTGCAACCACTGACCGAAGAGAGCGCTTCGAATAGGAGAGAATTTTGTTGTATCGCTGACTTCAGAGCTAGATAACACTGAATTGAAGTCCCCTGCAGCTAACCAAGGACCATCCACAAGCAAACCAGCAGAAGTTAAATCTTTCCAAAGGCTTTTTCTGAGAGTAGCATCAGGGCTCGCATAGATATGAGAGAAAAACCAAGGAGAGCTAGAACAATTATTAATCCTACAGTGAACAAACTGAGGATTAGTTTGCAGAATTTCAACATCCAAATTTTGTTTCCAGAACAGCCATAGATCGCCGCTAAAGCCCAAAGCTTCCACCCGAACCCACCTATCAAAGGCAATGCGTTTACAAACCAAATCTGCAGAGGAACCATTGACTTTCGTTTCAACAAGCCCCAGGATGTCAGGCTTATGAGAATTAACCAGAAAATTCAAGGTACGATCAAAATCCCTTGATGCTGCACCCTGACAATTCCATAGACATAAAAAAGGGAATAACAGAAAATGAATGACAGCAACGCTTTGGAAAAACGATCAAGATGAATAAATCCAATGCAAGGAACAATACAAGGACCCAAAATCAATTTATGTGTCCTCTTTCGGTCATATCACTCTCTTCAAGGTCATCCAAATGATCTTTACCATTGTAATTCTCATCTTCAGATAACTCATCTGCATGTTCATCATTTTCTACATCTTCCTCCATACCCGTATGCTCCCAAGGATCTGGAGGATCAGATAGATGGGGCAAATCGAGTTTACTGCTTTGAGGATCTTCCATTTTTTTTTGGAAAAGAGAAGTGTTTTCAAGAGCCATGTGAGAGCTCTCCTTATTGCGAACCACCACAGTAGTCGAGTCTTTGTCTTGTTGGCCAAAAACAACTGTATGTTCAAGCGCAGCTGCAGCTTTCCTAGAAGTCATAACTCCTTGTTTGGATCTATTAGAGCTTTCTTTCTTATCAGGCTTAGGAATATTAGAGTCATTCAAAATCAGCACCTCTTTACCTCTCGTATTAGACTGTTGGACATGTGTACTAGGCCTAGGTCCACGCCCTCTGCCTCTGGAAATGAAATTGCCTCGTTGAGTATTTCTTTGGGCCTGAAACCCATCTACACCAATATCATACCTGTTCATGTCATTTTCCATCTCCTTATCTTCACTTTGTAAAATAGAGAAACGTGATTTTCCCATATTTGGCAAAATAGGATTCGAAGGTTTCTTAGGCCCCATTCTCTCATTATACCTATTAGAAAATTGCCTTTTCCCTACTTCATCATTACTTTTTCGAGATTTCCGTTTGACTGTCATCCATGAACCAAACTTCTCCAATATCTCGGGATTCACTAAGTGTTTATCCCTCATTATGCGTGGACCCCCATCTTCTTTGGATGCCTCCGCCTAAGCCTCTTCTCCGATCGCCACATCTGGATTTTCAGTTGGTGTAGCTGAAAGAGACGGGCAAGTATCTTTTTTGTGTCCGCATTTACCACATTCAAAACAAATTAAGTGGATGCCCTCATACTCAATACGTCTAACTCGTCCTCTGAGTTTAAATTTAGCAAGAAGGGGCTTGTTGAGGTCTAATTCAACACACATACGCGCAAACTTTCCCCTGGTCTGTTCGCATGTGTTTGTATCAACTTTGACAGGAATGCCAATATAAGTACCAACTCGCATTAGGAACTTCTCATCATAGTATTCTATGGGAAGACAGGGAAATCTTACCCATGCAACAATTTTGTCAATTGACGCTTCTTCTGGATCAAAGTTGGGACTCCATTGCCGAACATGCAAGTAATGATCTAGCATCATCCAAGGTCCTTCAAAGAGCGCAAAGTTGTAGTCCTCAATAGAAGCAAATTTCACCAGAAAAAAGTCATTCTCAATTGCCACCACTTCCATAGCAGACTTAGGACGCTAAATCTCTCGCAAGCGCTTTTCAAAATATTTGTATCCAATTGTTCTTCCAAGGATTTTGACAATGAGAGTCAGTCTCCAAGGTTGTCTTAACCGGGCTTTCTCTTCTTTAGAAACATGAATTAAAACACACTCCTCATCTGATTCTATGTCTAGTGCGTCTTCGTCATCCGAGATCTCCTCCAAAAGTTCTCTTTCTGGGATTAAATTGTTACCAGTTAAAGTGTCTCTAAATGAACGTTGAGTTTTTCCGCTGTCATCCATGCCAGCACCGTCTGTGTTTCCTTCAAGTCCTTCCATATTGGTCTCAGGAACGAGACTAACATTGTCTACTGCTGGTTCACTCGAAGAAGCTTTACGTTTGACCTTCCTTATGCTGCGCTCAAGAAGATCTTTTTCTTGGAGAGAACGACTGGTGTCAATAGGGTTATCCATTCCAATTCTCTTTGATGTAATTCTACACTAACAGGTAGAATCCTTTTTAATAATTTCTAGAGAAACAAATGAACTTCTGGAGAGACCTTGAGCTGCCATAGCCACTTTCAGTTTTCAGGTGAGGAAGTTGAGGGACCTTGA
>CATIWK010608800.1:0-27746 GCA_949634005.1 Mallotus japonicus | reverse complement strand
TTCCTGGCAGAATCTGGAATGAGACTAAACCTCCACAAGTCAGAACTCTTCTTCAGTAGAAATATCCACTCTAACCTCAAAAGGAATATCTGCTCCTTGTTTCAAATTGAAGAGTCCCGCTATGCTTCTAAGTACCTGGGCGTCCATATGGACTGGGCGAAAACTCAAAATGCCTTATGTGACCATCTTATTCAGAAAGTTAAATAAAAAATGCAATCTTGGAATTGTAGATTTCTCTCCTCTACCGGCCGAGAAGTGCTCATCAAATCTGTCATCCAAGCGATCCCCGCTTACCTCATGTCTGTCCTTTGTATTCTTGTGGGTGTCGTTCATGAATTAGAAAAACTTACAAGAAGTTTTTAGTGGTGGCAGAAGCTGGAAGATAAAAAGATCCACTGGGTTAATTGGTCTACTTTAACAGTTGCAAAGAAAGGTGGTGGCCTAGGCTTCAGGGAGCTTATGTTATTTAATAAGGCTCTGCTTGGCAAATCTGTCTATCGTCTTGCTCAAAACCCCTCCTCTCTTACTGCTCAAGTCCTTAAAGGAATCTACTTTCCTTTCACTGATATTCTTAATGCTAAAAAAGGATCACGATCTTCCTGGTTTTGGAATAGTCTTATGCAAGGCCGTGACTCTATTCTCTAAGGTGTTAGATGAGAGGTTAAATCTGAAAGCAACATTGAAGTGTGGAAAGACCCATAGATCCCCCTTCTTCCAAATTTCAAAATTCACTCCTTGAAGCCTCCTGACAGCCCTATAAACATAGTTTCAGATTTGATCAATTGGCAACACCATAAGTGGAACTTTCCTCTTCTGAGATCTTTATTCAGAGAAGATGAAGTTAAAGCTATTTCCTGCATCTCTGTTAGAGGAGCAATCCGGAATTCTCATGACTCCATTTGTTGGCATTTTGATCCTAAAGGTAATTTCACTGTCAAATCTGCTTATAGATACCTTAAAAGCACCTCTTCTATTAACATCTCTACTGGTGTTTCTACTAGTAATTCTGTCAACTGGGGTGAATCCATTTGGTCCCTCAATATTCCTTAAAAACTGAAAATCTTTCTATGGAGATGTATGAAAAATGCCATTCCCACGGGTGAAAATTTAGTGAAGAGAGGATGCAAAGTGAACCCAGTTTGCCAAAGATGCCATAAATGTGTTGAAACTACAGAGCATCTGATGTTTCTTTGTGAGCATTCCTATATGATCTGGTTCTCTAGTGTCGTTAACTACTTGCCTGAATCTATTAGATTCGTTTCTTTTGCTTCTTGGTGGTCTCATATTTATCAAATCTTCATGGAAGATGGAAAAACTGATGAACTCAATATGGTTGCTGGTATCTGCTGGTCTATATGGCATGCTAGAAACAATCTCACCTTTAACAAGAAGCTTGATGACCCAAGAGAAGTTATCATCTCTTTCGGTAAATGGTGGTCTTGTATTCGCTCCACTGACCGCCATGCCAATCAACCTCAACCTGAAGTTAATCTATCTTAATCTCATAATGCAACCCGTCCCCAATGGATTGCCCCCTCCAATGGTGCTCTTAAAATAAATTGTGACGCCTCCTTTAATCAACACTATAATCAATGCACCCTGGCTTTCATCTGCAGGGACGGACAAGGGAGAATTCTGCATCTAAACACATCCACAGGCCGGAGCCATTCTGCTCTTCAAGCTGAACTCATGGCCATCAGACTTGCATTTGATTTTTCTACCAAATTTCCCCATCAGATTGTTATTGAGACTGACTGTCAAAGAGCAGTCCACCTCCTCCATTCTCAGGAATCTCCTCCTTGGGACTCTTTTTCTCTAGTTGAGGATATAAAATCATCTCTGTTTACTTATCTGAATGTGAAAGTCTACTTCATCCCAATAGCAGCTAATCAGGTTGCTGACTGGCTGTCTAAATGCCAAAGTTGCATTGTAATGCCTCATAATTCCTTTTATGTCCACCCTCATTTACAATCTCTCCTTGAAAGAGATTTGAATCCCTTGTAATTCTTCTTTTTTATGATATCTGGTTGTTCGGAAAAAAAAAGAAAGACACATAGGATGACATATCGTCATACATATAGTGGTAAAGTGTTAAATTCATATCAGTACATGGGATAAAATACAAGTGTTTATATAATAAGTTGACAAGTTAAAATGTTAATTTGGTAAAATTAAAAGTACATATAGTAAGGTGATAAATTCATATAAGTAGATGTATTATGCCTATTTTTTTTAAAAAAATATAAAAAGATATATATTAATAGCTCTCACGAGCAATCACATTACAAAGGAAAGCTAAGATATTTTCCCACACTTGAAGATCAGACATGGAATGAGCAACTTTAGCACAAAAGTGTGCTGCCTCATTCGCAGACCTTCAAATAAATGTAACAACAACATTATTGAAATGATTTATTATGCCTATTTATGTCTAAAAATAAATGAAAACTTATTTTGCCAATTTCTCTAAATTGTAAAATTATTTTTCAAAAAAAAAATTGTAAAATTGATTTCTCATTTTTATTAAAAAAATAGCAAAAAATAAACATTGTAGAAAACTTATAACATACAAATCCTAAAATTCTACATATTTGTTATTTTAATTTTTTTCCTAATCAAATTAATAGAAAATTCTAGGATTATTGTAATTTTTACTTATCTTCATTTTACTTTATTTTATTTACTATTGAATAAAAGTATATTTTCTCATCTAACTATAATTATTAACAAAATATATTTTATTTTGTAAAAATTAAAATAACCTTGCACCCAAATTTAATTAGGTAGATAAAAGATTAAAACACCGGCCAAAATTGATCCCAATCAACCGACACGTGCACACTCAATTTGACCAGCCACGCCGGCTGTTATTACTTATTATAAACCACAAAAACATGGAAAAAATAAAATCACACGTTAAAAAATCATCATACATAGAGATTCAAGATATCCTCCTCCTTCGACCTCTGGAAGAATCTAATCTAGTTCTTTATTCCTCTTCAATCCTCCTCTCAAACCCAGGTTCTTCATTACTTTTTTTCTTGATCTCTCTGTATATACCATTAGATACAAGGCTTCTATTTCCGTATGAAAATTGTATTCAATTTATAGGCTGTAATTTTGTGTTTTCTTTGGTGGGTGTTGCTGTATATAGTAATTTAACTTCTGGGTTTGGTTCTTTTTTAGGTTCTTTAGCTGTTTATATTACTTATTTGAGGGTTTTAGATTGTGGGGATTATTGGGTTATGCTTAGTTTGTCTTGCAAGGGAATTAATATGCTGATTTCTTCATAATCAACTTGGCGTTTTTTTCGGTTTTATAATTGTTAGTTGGGTAGGCTTTATTAGAGTGATTGAATTGGGAAAAGTTGGGTTACAATTGGGTTATATTTTACAAGAAGTGAAAAGGAGTTTGTGGAATTAGGTTTCTTGTGGTTTGATTGATAAGCAATTATGGCAGACTCGATTGCAGCCACATCTCTTGTTGGGTATAGACCCTTGTGCAGGGTTTTTCCTGCTAAGGATGGTTCATGCAAAAGGAAATCTTTGAGTAATTATCACGTATGGGGTTCAAAATTTACTGGCAAAAAGATTGTCCCTTTATCTCCTAGATTGTTGAGATTGAGAGTTGATAGGTTAGTGAACACATCAGTTAAGGCTCTTGCTATGGAATTAACAAAAGAGACTTATTCTTTTAGAGAGGAGGAGAAGAGAATACCAAGAAGTTGGGGTTACCAGGCTGACACGGGTGTTGATCGAAAACCTGGTTTGTGGCCGCCAGAAAATAGAGCTGATAACCCATCATTGCAGAACCCCTTGCTTCGACAAGAAAGGATGGGTTGTGGTTGGTTAGGTGCCATATTTGAGTGGGAGGGTGTCATAATTGAGGACAATCCTGATCTTGAGAGGCAAGCATGGATTGCTCTTTCTCAAGAAGAAGGGAAATCCCCTCCTCCGGCTTTCCTTTTAAGACGAATAGAAGGGATGAAGAATGAGCAAGCAATGTCTGAAGTTCTGTGTTGGTCAAGAGACCCAGCTGAACTGAGAAGAATGGCTGCTAGGAAGGAAGAAATATACCAAGCTCTGCAAGGTGGGATATATAGGTTGCGTTCTGGCTCAAAAGAGTTTGTGAATGTTTTGATGCACTACAAGATACCAATGGCACTGATATCTACTCGTCCGAGGAAGACTCTTGAGATTGCAATTAGAAGCATTGGCATTGAAGGGTATTTTAATGCTGTTGTAGCAGCAGAAGATGTTCACAGGGGAAAGCCTGATCCAGAGATGTTTATTTATGCAGCACAGCTGCTTAAATTCATCCCAGAGCGTTGCATTGTGTTTGGGAACTCTAATCAGACAGTGGAGGCTGCTCATGATGTTCGGATGAAGTGTGTAGCTGTTGCTAGCAAGCACCCTGTGTATGAGCTCAGTGCTGCAGACTTGGTGGTAAGGCACCTGGATGAGCTCTCAATTGTTGATCTGAAGAACCTTGCTGACATTGAATCGCCAGAATTCGGGTCTCTTGAGCCAGAGATGGAGCTGGAGGAGGAAGAGGATCGATCAACAGCTGTTGGGGTTGATGATATTTTCTGGTGACCCCTATGAATTGTACAGTTAGCTTTGTACTTTATCAAATTCTTGTGGCAATAGTCTTATATTGTCCATTACAACATCATTGCAAGCTGTGAGACCCCTTGTGTACAGGGGGGAAACAAAGGCGAGTTGAAAAAAAAAAGAGGGAAAACAGAAAGATTTGAAAAAACAAAATTAAAAAAAAAAAAACTAGAAAGGCAGTCTGCATTGGACGACCTTCATGGTATCATGTATGTATTATCTGTATCATATATATATATATATATACATAGTTGTCCTTCGATAATCGATTTGGTGGTTCTTTTCTTTGTTTCAACTTTCATAAGTATATGCCCTTGAATGAATGTGTAACAGTTGAACCAAAACATTTGTTGTATGGTTCAAAGTAGGACTAGTGACAATATTGGCAAAAGTGGTCTCTTTTCTCAGGCTTTCCTTCACAACTCTAATTGCTTATGGTATCTCTGGCTTCTCAATGATTTGGGGTGGTTGTAGGCTCTGATGAGTATTTATTGCATTCAGAGCGAAATTTCCCAGGAAGAGTGCATGCTTGCTGAGGAAATATTTTGCTTTCAATTTGTGCTATAGCTTCATACCATGAAATCAAAGGTAGATGTTGAAATTATTATCCTAGTTGTTTTCTCATTTCTGCAGGCGGTAGAGAGAACCTGAGGCATTGAAATATTGCTTCCAATGCTCATGTTGATTTTATTCAATTCTGTTGCATGGTTCTGGTCTGTTACTCAATCCTTATTCCTTAGGGTTAATACAATGTATCCGTTTTGGGATGTAGTGTCCACCCAATGAAAATGAATTTTATTGAATTCCAAGGTTTTTGTCTATTATATTTTGGACAGTAATGGCTGCTACAATTGTCGTTTTCCAAACTAAAGATAAGATAAAAGAGGGATTGAAGCAAAAAAAAAAAAAAAAAAAAAAAAAAAAAAAACGCATAGAACCTCAATTTCATTTTCCCATCACTGGTCAGGTGAAATTGTTGTAAAATGATCCTATATTTATATATATATATAATTAGTATCATCACATATATTATCACGTAACTTACAAATTCTTTTTCTGCTTTCCTGGCAAATTCAGTGACATATAATTAAAATAATTTTTATTTTTTGGCTCATGATGTTAAATATACTTAATAAAACTTTTTTGTCTGGATAATTAAGCTACTGTAGGTGCGTCATTAACTACATCATCAATTTTCTTTTTTTTAAAGAAGACTTATTGTTTATGCACCATCCAAGAGTGATTCCACTCTCGGGCGGCTGGATGAAGTTAGACGATATGACTGGCCAACCACAATCGCCAGCCGTGGCCTAATTTGTTTTTTTGAAAAAAAGACTTACTGTTCATGCACAATCATCCAGGTAATTGCTGAATGGATGAGGTACATGCACAAACTTATTAACACGATCACAAACTTTTGATGTGGGATCCAGAAGTACGATCAATTTTCTTAATCTTCCTTGAGTGATAGAACCATCATTTCATTGTCCAAGAAATCAACATCGTATAATTAACTATTAAAATATTTCATCACAAGTGAATATAGATTATTTTATGCTTATTAACATAGTAAATTTATGTATCTAAATTTAAGTCGTGGTGAATATAGTTATATTAAATTAATTATTAAAATATTTGAATATAGCTATATTAAAATACTTGCATTATCTTTATAGTTCTACCTAAATCAAGTTTAATTAATTAGAATTAAGTGGGTTTAGATTGGGGTGATTTAGAAAAGAAAATTATGTATTAAAATAATTAATCAAAAGAAACTTTAAATATAAAATTAAGAAAAATAAAATCAAAAGAAATAAAGAAAAAAAAAATAAATCAAATGGCACACACATAGTGGAGGAGGGGATGATGATGATGACGACGACGACAACGTGTGAGCAGCTGATTTAAAGTGGACCATAAAGTAGCATATGGTATCGCAGTATTTAATCCCTTTCTCTTCAGCCACCTTCGCCATTGCACTCAGCACCTGCAAAACCAAACTTTTCTTTTTCTCTTCCACATTAAAAAAACAAAAATTCCATTTTTGCTTAAATTTTTGTATCTTAACCCTTCAAAACACCAAGCTTAGAGCTCAAAGATTTCAACTTTACTGCCCTAATCTTATCTCCAAAACCCAAAAATTAATTCTTTCTGACTCAAGTTTTCAGGTAAATTTCACCCCTCTTTCTCTATTTGTATCCTGCTACCTGTTCATTTTTTTTAAAATTTTTTCTTTTCACTCTAAAGCCTGAATCTTTCTGTTTGGTTTTTTTGATTTTGTTTTGATGGCTGCATCAATGTAATCTGTTTGTTTTGTTGATGTAAAAAGGCTTTTGTGGGTATAAAATAAAAACAAAAACAAAAAGTTATCTCTAGGAGTTGGGAGAGGAACAATTTTGAAATGACATTATTATTTGAAATTATGGTAGATAATTCATAAAGATGAAGTCTTGTTATTGGCCATTAAATGTTCTGTGCTTGCCGGATATGAAGATTGGAGAATGTCACTTGTGAAACACTGTGAATGATTTAATCTTTTTTTTTTTAATACTGGCTGGACGTTCTTAAAATGCAAGAATTTAGCTGAATTCAGTCAATTCTAATGTTTCCAAGGTCCTACCTACTAGAATTGAATTCTTCAATGACATTATGCCACAAGTGACATGTTTTTGTAAGAATTCAATTCGATTTTATTTCACCAGAAAAACTTTGAGTGTAGCCAAATAAGTCTTTTACCTCCTTTTTCTTGCATTCTACCATTTCGTGGTATCCAATATCTCTTTGCTCATGCTTGCTCGTATTTCATTGGAGGTGGTGGTTAGTTGTTACTTCATTAGTTAAATTGGAACTGAAAGATTGGATTTGCATTATTGCAGGTATGACATTCATTTCTCAAGCAGGTACATCATGTTATGTCCCTACTGAGATAACGAGATGTAGAACAGGACAAAATGTGGTTTTTAGTGTGTTCAATAGCATTGAGGCATCTAAATTGAAGGAAACATGTTTCAAATTCTCTCCATTGTCATTTAATTCTACCAAGATAACTCAGATTCTAAGTTCAGATAGTTCATGGGTAAGAACGAGAAGAGGGAATCAAATGATCGTTGCTGCAAGTCCTCCTCCGGATGATGCTGTGGTTGCTGCAGAACCACTAACTAAAGAGGATCTTGTAGGATACCTTGCCTCTGGTTGCAAGCCTAAGGAAAAATGGAGGTATAAACATGTTCAGATGAAATTTATATTCCTGTTTCAGTAAATATAATCAACATATGTTTTTATTTATCTGGTAAAAGAAATATGTTCTTGTTTGTTCATTAGTTTCTTCTGATAAAATATTGCTTTGACTCTTTCGTCATTTTCTCATTTCATCTATATGTTAATGGATTTATTATTTTACATGAGATAGATTATTATATCATCTATGAATATGTTACAATTTTAAGTAGCAATCTTTGAAAGTTGATTGTATCATTAAAACGTGCCGGAATTATATGGAGGCCAGTATTCTAGCCCATCTGTTCTGTTCTCAGCACACTTGTGAATACTATGTTATTAATGCTTGTGAAGTTTTATCAGTAATGTCTGTGAAGGAATATTTTCTTTCTTCATATCTATAGAAGTAAAACTTTTAAAATCCTGCTTCAACATATTTGGACTGTTATTATTCAACATTGAGAAATGTTTTATTTAATTTGAGATTTTTCTTACGCTAGTTACTTATTAAAGTATGATTTTTTCCTCAGAATAGGTACAGAGCATGAGAAGTTTGGATTTGAACTTGGAACTTTACGTCCTATGAAATATGAACAAATTTCAGAATTGCTTAATGGTATTGCTGAGAGATTTGATTGGGAGAAAGTAATGGAAGGTGACCACATTATAGGACTCAAACAGGTAAAATGGTTGTTATAATTATCTCATTTATTTCCATTAAACTACAAGTACATCTTATCATATATATATATATATATATATATATATATATATTGTTTTTCCTTGCATTTGTTCATGTTGTGTCAAATGCTTGAGATTCTACATGAGTAAAATGTGTTCTTTTATTTATTTTTTTCCTAGAGTATTTGTGTTGCAGCAACTATGAAGAAAAGTTTTTGAAAATGGCAAAAATATTATTAAAAGTTTTATGTGGCTTGGCTCAGGGGAAGCAGAGCATATCACTAGAGCCAGGTGGTCAATTTGAGCTTAGCGGTGCACCACTTGAAACTTTGCATCAAACTTGTGCTGAAGTCAATTCACACCTTTATCAGGTATGATGAAATATCATTTGCAAGAACGAGCAAGTTTGTTGTGGAAAGTCTTTATGCCTGCGTTTCTTCATAATTCAAACCATTTTGGTCCTGAAATAATCATTGTTAAATGCTTTTCAAGGCATTTGTTTCTTTGGAAACTAAATCATTTTCGGAAATTTGCGTTACATCAAGCCCTTAGCTATAATATTTTGACAATCATCACTACTATGGTTTTCATGTATTTTCTCAGCTCTCTTTTACGGGTGTCTTGGGCTATGGGAGAGGCCTAGAATAGATGCAAATTCTGCTGTTACTTTTGTTATTCTGTCATCTTTTTTTTTTTTCCTTCTTTTCTGTGCATCTTTGTGTCCCAATCTCATAGGATCGGCTGACATCTTATGAGAAGTGTGGATTACATTATATTGAGTTTATTAATGCATTATTAAATGTTATCTTTTCCCAGGTTAAAGCTGTCGCAGAAGAAATGGGAATTGGATTCTTAGGAATTGGATTCCAACCCAAATGGAGCATTAAAGATATACCTATTATGCCCAAGGTATTATTTGCTACCATTTTCAGCTGTTCATGTTATGGAAAATACATGAATTTCATAATTGTTTAGGGTAAACACTGAAATTCATTGTTGATTCTTTGTGATGTAAAAAATCATAAACTGTCTTTAGAGCTTTAAGTAAGAACTTGCAATAAATAGAACATGAAAAATATGTCAATAAGAAATGCTGCATGGTTTATCTCTGGCCCATTCACTTAGCTTCCATTATCTGATGTTCTACCTCCTAAAAATTTTTTAAGTATTATTGATGGAAATTTTTTTTCACCGAATCACAACTGTTATTCTTTGTTGTGGCTTCTACAATGTACTTGTAAATAATCCAAGACTCTATATCATGAGGAAAAAGGTGTATCTAGTGATCTGCTTTTAATTATTGGAATTAGTCATAAGTTATTTTTCCACTTTGTCTGCAATATTAACTCCAACTTTATATTTGAAGCTCTGTGCTGCGACCCTGTGTTCTTTTTATTCTTGTTTTGGGATACTTCAATTACTTATGTGCTGTTCTGCAAATTTTTCTCAGGGAAGATATGATATCATGAGGAATTACATGCCTAAAGTTGGCTCATTAGGACTTGATATGATGTTTAGGACATGCACTGTTCAGGTTTGATGAACTTTACACTATCTCTGATTTGACCATTGTGAAGCGAACACTTCTCTGCTGGCTAATTTAGTTGTTTTAATAATTAATACTGAATCCATTTATTGTTTTATTCAAAGAGCATCATCCTTTTATGCAATTTAAGTAACTTTTGGACATCAATTCATTTCCATAGGTTAATCTGGACTTCAGTTCCGAAGCTGACATGATAAGGAAATTCCGTGCTGGTCTTGCCTTGCAGCCGGTGAGAAATTTGCAAATTCTGTTTAAACTTAAAGTTTCTCCAATTCCAATAGTCTAACAAGTGCTGACTAACAGATAGCAACAGCTCTATTTGCAAATTCACCTTTCACAGAAGGAAAGCCAAATGGTTACCTCAGCATGAGAAGGTTTATATGCATCATCATATAGTAGCTGTTATTTCTAGTTTTCTCTTTGTTTCCCACAGAATTCTTAGTTACCTTTCTTTTCTAAGCAGCCAAATTTGGACGGATACTGATAAGGATCGCACTGGCATGCTGCCTTTCGTTTTTGATGACTCATTCGGGTGAGTTTAAAATTTTGTTTACTTGTAGAGAATGGGCATCTCTCTCTCTCTCTCTCTCTCTCTCAGCATGCTGCATGCATGTGAAATTGGTTGGATGAAATTTGTCTAGAAGTAGAAGGTTTAGGAGTCTGTTGTCATTTTAGACATTTTCACAAAAGCAGATGCACTGCATGACAGAATTTTGTATTTAACAATCCTTTTTTGCAGGTTTGAGCAGTATGTTGATTATGCCCTTGATGTTCCAATGTATTTTGTCTATCGGAAGAAGAAGTATATTGACTGCACTGGAATGACTTTCAGGGTTTGCATCTATCCACAGTAGCGTTGCAATTTGAAAATGCCTTTTGTGACCATGCTTTTTGCCTTCATTCTGCCCCTGAAATCTTATTTATTCCTTTTCAGGACTTTCTGGCTGGAAAACTTCCTTGCATTCCTGGTGAATTGCCAACTCTTAATGATTGGGAGAATCACTTAACTACAATATTTCCCGAGGTTACTATTATATGAATTTTGGTCCATTTTTTGAAATATCTTGTTGATGGCTTATTTAAGCTTTGCTGCTATTCTTTTTATTCAGGTGAGACTGAAGAGATACTTGGAAATGAGAGGTGCTGATGGAGGCCCTTGGAGGAGGTTGTGTGCTTTGCCAGCATTTTGGGTATTGGCCTCCCTAATCTGTTTATGAACAATATATCTATTTCTTTGCATGAAATTGAGGGTTACTAACAAGAGAGTTATATTATATAGACCGCTTCAACTATCAAGGACTTGAAGGACTTGAAACTTGATAAGAAATCTTGAGGGCGTCTGAAGTTATCTGGTCAAATATATCCATCTTTGTTGTGGGAAATGATAATGTTATCATTAATTCTTTCTGACTTGAAAAGAACAGGAAGTGACTGCTTCATTTAGACAACATCAACTCACATTGATTTTTTTTTTTTTTTTTTTTTTCAAATATCAGGTAGGTTTGTTATATGATGAAATCTCACTTCAAAGTGTTCTGGACACGACAGCTGATTGGACCCCTGAAGAACAACAGATGTTAAGGAATAAGGTAATTCAAACACGTGCACTAGCTGTTCCAGTCTAAATCTTCAATGTGCAGGCAGTAAACTGAAGCATATGAAATTTATAGATTGTAGAAGTGACTTAATTCTCACTTCTGCTTATTTTATAACAG
This sequence comes from Mallotus japonicus, assembly GCA_949634005.1. Taxonomy (NCBI): domain Eukaryota; kingdom Viridiplantae; phylum Streptophyta; class Magnoliopsida; order Malpighiales; family Euphorbiaceae; genus Mallotus; species Mallotus japonicus. The sequence continues at coordinate 15,975 of CATIWK010608800.1, read as the reverse complement.
ATATGAAATCTTACCTCCTCATTGGGACAGGAGAATCTGATTTGAAAATTTTGTTTAGTAGGTTCCAAAGACTGGTCTAAAGACACCATTTCGGGATGGGTTACTGAAGCATGTTGCTGAAGATGTTGTAAAGTTGGCCAAGGTAACTTGGCTATTGTTATTCTTTCAGCTTCAAAATGCTGTTCTTAAAGCATAAACCTATTCTTGCTTATGACGTAAAACACAAATCTACTTTTCTGCAGGATGGCTTAGAAAGGAGAGGCTTTAAGGAAATTGGGTTCTTGAATGAGGTCGCTGAAGTGGTTCGCACAGGTAATTGATTCTATGCTGTTTCTTTTTTCTCTCTCTTTTCTTCTTCTCATAGGTTTCCCTCATTGGATGTTCATTTAGCTACAAAGTATTGGCTTCCTATTTTATCAGTGGCTGTCATGTTAGTTTTCTTCAGTTTAAAAACACTATGCCATATACACACGTCACAGGAAGTGTGAATAAGATATAAATTACCTGGCTCAATATGCGTCTGAACTGTTTGATATTTTACTGCTTGTAATGACTTCTGTTTGATATTTTACTGCTTGTAATGACTTGGTGACCCTAATAGTTGATATTCGTATGGCAGGTGTAACACCAGCTGAGAAGCTTTTGGAGTTGTACAATGGAAAGTGGGGGCAATCCGTAGATCCTGTTTTTGAGGAACTACTCTACTGAGGTGAATTAGATTCTCATGGCACCTTAGTAGTGGCCTTTTCTGTATCACTTGTTGTTTCTGTTATAAAGTCCACCATACCAGACATGGTTGGTGATAGACGATTGCGTAGGAATAAGTCATGATGTAAATTCTTGGCATGAGGATTCTTCTGTAATTCTGATTGAAGATAAACTCATGCTCGGAATTGGTGAATTCTTTTGAACATTCAACATCAACAACTTGGTGACATATCGATTCGCTATCGCTCAGCTAATTTGTGTTCTTGATACCGTTTCTCTAATTAGCCAGTCCATTATTGAACACAATGAATAGTAGCATTCCTGCGAGCAAGAAAATGACTGCTAAGTAGTGGAGTTTACCAAGTTTCCTATTCTCTATTTGCTGAACTGAATGCTATGTATGCGTCCATTAACCATGTGGCTGCCAAGGTGTGCCATGTGCTCAGTATCCCCACCACTGATACCCCACCATGTTATTACCCTTATAATGTGGTAGCTATCCATGCATTTTTGTTTGCTACATGTTCCTGTATTGGATGATTGTTAATTTGATAAAATCTAAATCTCTATCTTCTATAGTACCTTATGTGAATATTCCAAGAAATGGGAAAAAGGAAAGGAAGAGGGGATTATATTGAAAAGAAATAATTGTGGAGTCATATATGAAAATGTTAATATGGCCTCTGGCAGGGGCAGTAGGCTGGGGGGGAACAGCCTAACATCATATGGTGAGTATTTCAGATACAATTTTCTCAAATCTCCATACTGTAGTAGTAGTAGGTATTAAATGACCTGAAAGCAATGTTCCAACTGCAAATTTGTGGAAGCATCTCTATCATATCAGCTATTTATAGTTTATGTAACTCAGGCCACTTTTTTGTCTGTTATAGAAGGGGGAAAAATCCATTGCCATATAATAATAATACTAAAATTCAAGTAATAGTAGGTTATTACTTTCCTTTACAGTGATTGGCTTGATTTGAAGTGTGAAATATATCTTAATAGATCCTAAACCCTGAATATGAAGTAGTTGATGCATAATGTCTCTTTATGTTCATGTTTAACATTTCAAGATTGATGGATTACATTAGAACCAAAACATGGAGCACTTTAACTGATGTAATCATCAGATGATTTTTCTTATACATAAATTCAAATGTGATCTCTTATGTAGTTTTTTTTCAGAATAAAACAGCAAAGAAGTGAAATAATTTAGTTATATATATATATATATAAGGAAAAAGTTGCATTTTTGGCCCTAATGTTTATATCGAGAAGCATATATGTCTCATACATTTTTTTGGACCATTTAAACACAGAAATAAGTTTTTTTTTTGTTCTGTGATTTTGCCCCTCAATTAATTTATCAAACTAACGGAATTAACTAAGGGGCTAACATCATAGAAAAATTTATTTCTGTGTTCAAATGGTCCAAAAAAATTATAAGAGATATATGTGCCTTGGTATAAACATTAGGGATGAAAATGCATCTTGCTTATATATAAAAATCATGGAAAGGGGTTAAACATAGGATTCCAACATCAAGTAGCCAACAAGTCCCTGTATTGGGGCTGGAAAGAGGGGGGCCTAAAGAAAATACTTATGTAAGAAGAGACAGACTGAAGCAATAATTGAAGCTCTCTACCCTCCATTCTCTGTTTCAACCTTAGATTTATATCGCTAATTAGGCACCTAATTTGATATTTATATCATAAACCCAATCTTATATATTGATTTATATAGTAGAACCACCTTAATTGCCTGAACATTACCAAATTACCCTCTTATGCCTTTTAGTTTTATCTTGTCCAATTGAGGTATTGAACTTCAGAAATGAAATTATGTTACTTGAGGAATATATATATATATATAGCTTGCCATGTATTCAATTAATTTTAGATCACCTAAGCTATAAAATTCTCCTCTAAATGATTTTAGAAGAGACTATTTCTTCTAAAAAGCATTGTATTGTGGTTAGCTTGTTGAAACTTTTAAGCACTTGAAAGCCTTCATCTATGCATTACACATGGATTCTACACAATTCAAATAATATTTTCTTTTAAATTAGGTGAAAATTAATTCCATGAATTAACGATGGCAGAATTTGAATCTTACATCTCAGTTGATGCTCTTAAAAAGAAGAAACTGCTAGAATACTTCTTCATTAGCTCTCATGCAATAATCTTGTACATAAGGAAATGAGTATTACTTGTTTAACATGTAACTAAGTGAAGGTTAATTAAGCAAATGACAAGATATGATTAATATTAAAAAAAAAGCCTACACAACAAAAATGGGTATTGATGTAATCTTATTTATTTTCCATAAGAGGTTTGGTTGGTAATTTGGGATTGAATAAAGCCAAAGAAGCTAGAATGCATCTTGTTGTCTCCTTTCATATCCAGCTCACAACTCCTGTTGGAGATTGACATTGCCTCCTACTTAACAAAGACACATGATATTATTCATTGGAATTGTTATCATTTTTTTCATAGAGAATATAATAAAAAAAAATCATTATCACCATCTTTAATTCATACCTTTCTTATATCACCTACAAAAAGGCCTTGCACCATCCCTTTTTTTCCTCACCCATCTCCTCTCTTGTGTTATTCACTTAGCTCTATCAGAAAAGAAAAATGAGAGAAATTCTCCATATCCAAGCTGGTCAATGCGGTAACCAAATTGGAGGCAAGTTCTGGGAAGTTGTATGTGATGAACATGGCATTGATCCTAAAGGAAACTATGTTGGTACCTCCCATGTTCAACTTGAGAGAGTTAATGTTTACTTCAATGAAGCTAGTGGTGGCAGGTATGTGCCCAGAGCAGTGCTAGTGGACCTTGAACCAGGTACCATGGACAGCTTACGAACTGGTCCTTACGGTCCAATTTTTAGGCCTGACAACTTTGTTTTTGGCCAAAATGGAGCTGGTAATAACTGGGCTAAAGGGCATTACACTGAAGGTGCAGAATTGATTGATTCTGTTCTTGATGTTGTTCGCAAAGAAGCTGAGAATTGTGATTGCTTACAAGGTAGGTATCTTTTTATCATGACACCCTTTGTAGGTATCTTTTATCATGACACCCTTCTTCTGTTTCCCCATTTTCAAGTATGTGCTGATTGATGATTGTTGATATGTGATCAGGCTTCCAAGTTTGTCATTCTTTGGGAGGTGGAACTGGTTCAGGAATGGGAACTCTGCTTATATCAAAGATCAGGGAAGAGTATCCTGACAGAATGATGTTAACTTTCTCAGTGTTCCCTTCTCCCAAGGTCTCTGATACAGTGGTTGAGCCCTACAATGCAACCTTGTCTGTGCACCAGTTAGTTGAAAATGCTGACGAGTGTATGGTTCTTGACAACGAAGCACTTTACGATATCTGCTTTCGAACTCTCAAGCTCACCAATCCTAGCTGTAAGTTGTTTTTTCTTTCCTAACATTTTCTTTCACATGGTAATTGTTATGCTAAAACCACTCTAGGCAGTGCACTCTTAGCTACAGATTTGAGCTTTTAGGTGTTCTTTGACATGTTTCATATAAACTAACAAGATTGTACTATGGTGAAATCATGAGCTGTTCTCATATCACACTGGGTATGGAACTAGTTCCTACTTTATGTGGTTGATGCTTGCTCAAAAGAATTTGACCTGGTCAGAATTTGAACACGGACTTCTCGCTATGAAACATCCTCATATAGGAACTCAGTGAGGCCTTACATCATTGAGCATAAGTGTTATTTATTTGTTTTTGTGCTTGACATAGGACGTGCTTTTTGAATTATATGTTACAGTTGGTGACCTTAACCATTTGATCTCTACAACAATGAGTGGAGTAACATGCTGCCTTCGCTTCCCTGGTCAACTCAACTCTGATCTTCGAAAACTAGCTGTAAATTTAATCCCATTCCCACGTCTCCACTTCTTTATGGTAGGATTTGCACCCCTGACCTCTCGTGGCTCGCAACAGTACCGTGCCTTAACAATCCCTGAGCTGACACAACAAATGTGGGATGCTAAGAACATGATGTGTGCAGCTGACCCGCGGCACGGTAGATACTTGACTGCCTCAGCTATGTTCCGAGGCAAAATGAGCACAAAAGAAGTTGATGAACAAATGATGAATGTACAAAACAAGAACTCATCATACTTTGTGGAGTGGATTCCTAACAATGTTAAGTCAAGTGTATGTGACATTCCACCAACAGGGTTATCAATGTCATCAACATTCATGGGGAATTCTACCTCTATTCAAGAGATGTTCAGGCGTGTTTCGGAGCAATTCACTGTTATGTTCAGGAGGAAGGCATTTTTGCATTGGTACACTGGGGAAGGAATGGATGAAATGGAGTTCACTGAGGCAGAAAGTAACATGAATGATTTGGTATCAGAGTATCAACAGTATCAAGACGCTGCTGCAGATCATGATGAGGAAGAGGAGGAGGAGGAGGAGGGTGAAGAGGCTTGAAGAGAAGTGGACAGTTTGATATACTCATGAACAAAACTATAAATGGTGTTGCTGTTTTGGGTGGGGTGTCTTTGAATGTTATGTTGTTTGATGAGGTTCAATAAGGAGGGTCATGTTTATATATAGCGTGTAGGGCTGAGGTGAGGTGACCTTTTGTGTTGATTTTTTTATGGGATTGTTGATTATTTATGCATTTATCCTGCGTGGGTTACTGTCACTTCACTTGTATGATATGCATGCAATATATATACATCTTATTGGTATTAGTTCTTTTTACTTAAGAAATTGATAAAAAAAAATGCCTAATAAGCAAGGAGAGTAATTGATAAAAAAAAAAATGCCTAATAAACATAGCTAACCATTATCAGCAAATTACAATTTCTTTCTATTTGAACCCATCAAGAAATTACAATTATCAATTAGTTAACATCAAAATTAATATAATTTTTTATTTTAAGTTACAGAAGATTAGAAAATAAGAAAATGGCTTCATCTTATAAATTTTTTTTAATCTTTTTTGCAATATGTGAAATAATTCCAGTAAGGCAGGAAAAAAGAATATCACCATACTCAATAATATTTTCTTCCAATTTGAAAGGAGAAAAAAGAAAGAAACAAGCAGAAGAAATATAAGGGATTGCATCTCAGCTTCAGCAGCAACAACAACAACAAATAGCACTGTACATAAATTACAAGGATTTGCAAAGAAATCTTCTATTCACCCTCTAAGTGCAACTTTTAAACAACAGCTGAATCCCTTTACAAACAAACATGTAATCTATTCCAAGAGCGTCTTAAATTATTTCCCTAGATTGGTGTATTAGAAAAAGGTCAGCAAACAGAAATAAAGGGTAGATTGTTCATATGTGCATGTGAGTGTCCCAATATGGCAAATACCCAAAAGAAAAAAATTGACTAAAACCAACCCATCCAACAATGTTTCTGGAAGAATTCTTCAAGATGACAACCAATCACACATGCAGAAGGAGGAGACCATTTACAGCCCCATTCAGTTCCATGCTTTGCTGTCAGGCTTAAAAACACTTGATCATCCTGCCTGAACAAACTAAGCTTGTATTTGCCTTTTGGTGGTCATCTTCAGGGAAAGAGCAATTCAAGAAGAGCTTTATTTTGAGCATCATCATTTTCTATCATCAAGCATTTGTTGGCTTTTTATTTTCAAGAGTTGATCCTTCTTTGAGAGCTGCTTCTGCCTCGCTCTCCCTTCCCAATGCAAAAAGTGCTGTTGCCTGTAAGTAAGCTGCAATATGCCAGAGAGGGGATATTGCTTGGGCCTGCAATGCATCATTTAGCGCTTCCTGTGGCATGTCGCTCATGAGATAAGACAGACTTCGGCGTGCATATACAGTTGGAGAAACCATGGTTCCAACATCAATGAACTGCAAATTTCATTAAGTGTTAACTCAATTTTGGACAATTTTCCCATAAAATATGTAAATATCTAAATATTTGCATATAGAAAAATTAACCTACTCCTCTCTCTCTCTCTCTCTCTCTCTCTCTCTCTCAAAACAACTTCTATTCCCCAGTTAAAATACTGATATTCCTTAATTTCTTCACTTCATCCAGCCCCAAATTAGGGAAAATCTAGAAACGAATGGCAAGCAATCTAACCTGAGAATAGCATTCGATGGCAGCTCTAAAATCTTTATGTCGGAAAGCAACATCACCCTTTTTCTTTGAATTTAATGTTTCCTGCATCTGATTGGTCCACATCTGGAATGAGAGCTGCAAGGCAGAAATAACAACAATCAGCAATACATATAAACCTGCCGAAACAGTCTGGCATCATCAGGCAATCAGTAACCATGAAAGAAAAATTTGAGTGATAAGAGTCTAAACATTTTAAGGCAACGTGAAACTGATACCAAATTGTGAAACAAACAAGTAAAGCTTAGATGACTATTTCAACAGCAATTAGTTACAATTTCTATTTGATGTTATCAGAAACAAACCTCAGTAGCAGCACCCTCATCGTCTTTATACCCAAGCTTTTCTAAGATCTCATGTATGGCAGTCAAATCCATTCGTAAGGAGGCCTCACCAAGTGCTGACAGAGGTAATGCTGCAGCACCATCTGGAATACCCATTAATTCATGAGAAGGGACCTGCAGAATAAATATCACTTAAATCTCACTTCCACAAGCAGAATAGATGTATGCAATCCTAGCACATTTTATGATGTCTAAGGTACAGACAGATTTCTACTTGCCACAACTGGTAGGATCTGTGTGAAACTTAAGAGCGTAAATGGAATAATATATTCAATTACTTGAGAATGATTAGATAATAAACCTCTGTATCCTTTTGAAGAGGAATCAAAGCAGTAACTAATGACTTTGGATTTGGCCGTTCACGGGGCTCATACTGTAAACATCGAGAGGCTAGTCGCACCAACTCAGTCCCATCGTCATTAGTAAATTGGCCTTCTAAGCACGAATCTGTCAGCATCTGAATATTCCTGTCCCTTATTAAATCCAGTGCCTAAAATAGATAATACATTTCAATATTAGATCAATTGAATGACATCATAGACATTCAGTTATAGTGAAGCAAAAGATCAGTTTGTCAATTGCAAAAATATACTAGGTCAGACTGGCATCTGAAATAACTGCCAAGAAAAGTATTTAAAGTTGGGTCATCAAATCAAAGAAAAAGAATAGAGGGACAATTAATTCTGATCATACTACTGCCACCATCCAACTCTAAGCCAAGGTACAGTTATCTTGCTTTGGATATTCTAGATTACTCAGCTGCTGTGGTATTTAAATTCTTTTTAATGACATTTCCAACTTTTCTCAATCTCATATTACAGTTTGCTTCAATCCCAACAAGTCTCCTAAACTCTACAAATATCCTAAAAGAATTGAGCAAAAGATAAATTCCAATGCGGAGGTTTCTCTATGAATTTGAACACCCACTGGACCATCTATTATGCTAGATACCAATCTGGTTATTATGCTTGACAAAATAATATGCACATTCTACAAAAAAACCAAGAGGTGATTGTGCCTAAGAAGACATAAGGACAATAACAACTCTCCAAATTTATTCATTCATAAATTATAATATTCAATCCAACTAAAAGCCAACAGTACAAAAGCAGAAAGCTGCAATACAATAGTTGATCCTCACAAAACTTCATAACCATCAGCAACTAAGGATCAGCCACAGAAAGCAGATGGCTATGGCTCTGCTAATAAAATCAGGTATCCCAATAGAATTTTGTTTGGGCCCTTTTGTCTGATTGCACGCGGTCTTCTACAACTCAGTAAACCGAAAAGGCAGGAGCTCAAGGACAAAGAGAGAGAGGTAAGAGACACCAAGGATATTGGCAGTTATTCATAGAGTTAGAAGGTCTGAAAGAGTGTAACAACACAGCTCAAAATCAGAGACCATCGCATTGGAAACCCTTTTCCCAATAGGAAAATTGCAACACGACCAACGAAAAGATGTACCATTCACACCCTGAAATCTCAAAGAAATCAAGTAGGAAAGTATCTGTCCTAATACCCTGGGTCACCTCAAACTTTTTAAGTGCCTCCACGAGTATAATATGAAGCACACCAACCTTCCTAGGATAGGCCCTCAAATGGTTGAAGGAGTATGCTGGACTTACAGATTCTCTAAATCCAATTTTCCAACTGAGGGAGATTAATAACACAATTGCCCTTTTTAAGATACCAATAATTGAAATGAAGGAATGTTATCAGTGCCTCGATTTCTACATTGAACCAAAACCCATATTTAATTCTATTCTTCCATTTATGTAGTGGAAAGTTTTTATTTCTACCATCTCATATTCCATTTTTTTTTTTTCAGTTTTTCACCCCTTTTCTGAGACGGGTTGGAAAGATGGATTTACTTCAGTAAACAAAGAAAGATACAGTAGGTCACCTCATAGTTCTATTTTTAATCATAGAGAGCTTTGTTACAGCATCTAAACACCAGTCTCCAATGGCACACCATAAATATCCTCCGATAAACCAAGTAGGAAAAAGAGACATTAAGAGAACAAAAGGGAGAGCCAGGTTAACATTTTCATGCTAGTTATTTAGAAACTGAAAATAACCTTATATTTAAATTAAGTGAATCAAGTATTCATCTTTGTTGGGGAATCAGGGTTATCAGCTAATATTTGCTTTAAAATTGTTGACTCAAATTGAACCTATTGGGTATAAAGAGACAACTTACATGACTAGGAGGAATATGTTTTCCACTGAGAAGGTCAAGTAAAAGGGTGCCAAAGCTATACATTACACTTTCTGGCGTTACTCTCCCTGCAGAAAGAATGAAAATGAAAAATTTACTTCAGACATCAATGAATAAAAATCCCAATATTTAGACATTCATGATTCAAAAAGTATAAATCATGATAAGTGATAGCAAGTTGCATGGCAAATGTGATGCACCATAAAATCTGAGACTATGATTTATTTGTTACAACAATCCCAATCACACAAAATATAACAATGAATCACAACAAGCATGAAGTCTGGATATGGGGAAACATTTATCCAGTTACCTGTCCTCAGATACTCAGGAGGAGTAAATGCCAGGTTTGTACTATAACTTTTTCCATCTCTACTGTTCTTCATCAGACCGAAGCAAGAAAGTCGAGGATTTCCCTCCTAAAAAAACAAAAATGTGCAATGAGGATGATAACTGAATCCTGATGTAGAAATAAAAGAAAATATAATAATTGAAAATGCATACTTACTTCATCAAAAACGATTCTATAAGCATTCAGATCATGATACAAGGCACGCCCTTTGCTAGTACAATATTCTAGAGCTTGCGCAAGATGTAAAGCCACCCTAAGTCGCATCGCCCACTTCATCGGTTGTGTTTCCCCTAAATAAGCCAGGCAAAAGTTAGAGAAAGAAAATAAAAGATAGATGTAGCAGCAAAATCTCAGTACAAAGAAAGTCACAGTCATGTTGCCAAACTCATTATTCTAAAGAATGTACTGCAAGTGAAATTACAAAGCATTTGCCTTCAATAGGATGCAAATGTAGATGAAAACGGAAGCATGTAATCCCATATCAAATAGGAAGTAAAATAACTATATTACATCTGCAAATGGCAGAACTTAGGTTATATGCCCCTTTGTAGTGTAAATTACTCAAGATGATAACATTGCATAAACGCTAAACTCAGGAAAGGCACCAACAAACAATCTTACAATGAAATAAATGTTTTGCTAATGTATCATTGGGCATAAACTCTGCAACAAGTAGCCTTTCCTCGCCTTCACAGCAACAACCAAGTAAATTTGCTAGCCTATGGTTCCGGAGCTGACCAACAGCTCTTGCTTCATCCTGAAGTTAAAACCAAAAATAAAAAAATTGTAAAAGACGGGGACGTAGCCATCATAAAGCAAGAACTTGAAGATTGCCACATCAGTAGCCATGTGACAGTGCACTGATGACAAAATAGCTTCTAAAGCCAAGGAATTAGAGAAAGAGATGAGAACACATGCTTCACTTACCAAAAATTGCCTGGCATCAGGCCAAGCAGATCTATTAAATCGTTTTACAGTAATCCTCCTCTGATTATCAAGCTTACCCTTGTACACCACATTGGGGGCCTTTTCCCCGTGTTCAGAAACTATGTTCTCCACAGAAAACCCAGATGTTGCCATCTTGAGTACTTCAATGGAGAATTCACGGAATGCAGGCAAATCATCAACTTCATCCTTCTCCTCATTTTCTACCAAGAACAACCAATTCAAGATTAAAATCATGCCCTCAAACAAACAAAACCAAAAACTACAAATTCCACTCACCCTCATTTTGGCCCTCAGGAACTGATCCATCAATCTCAGAACTCCAACAACAGGCGGAGAGCTTGGAGAGCTTTGAACACTCGCAGCCCATCCCAATACCAAAATTCAAAATCAAACACTAATCTAAGCAATCCCAGAGCCTCAAAATTTCGTAAAGCTCTATTACTTCCTCCAGGTTAATAAACTAATCCTTCAAAAATTGTACGATAAACCTTTGAAAACTTCAGCTCTTGCAGGGATCAATACATAAAACTTGTAAAAGCTTTGTACCAAAAATGCTCTTCGAAACAAACCGAATTGACCTGTCCAAAGAACACAATTAGAATCAAACTTGCTTTAACACAAAAGCTACAGAAAAACAAACAACTGAAGCAATAAGAATCTAACAAGTCACATCACATCGCATCATTTCTCACTTAATAAAAATAAATCTCTGAATTAAACACAACTTGACACAGCCAACCACATCACTTGCTGGTAAATTATAAAATTGCCCATTTTCCTCTATGAATCTAAAGATCGAATCTTTACAGAACCAATAATGAATATACCTCTTTTTTCGGCAATTCCCTTTTAGTCAACTCACAGCACCACCCAAGTCAATCAAATTTCAGCTCTCTGCAGCTTCAACCTTCAAGTGATAAACCTTAAATCAAATCAGAGCACCAAAAGCAATAAACAAAACTACAAGAAGGAACCCACATATATAACCAACTAAGAGAGGGAGCTGAAAAGGAGTTAAGAATCTGAACCTGAATAGAAAGCAAAGTGGCAGCTTGATTCAGTGAAAAAGGAAATGAGAAGATTAACTAAAAAGCTTCTTCCTTTTTTTAATTATGTCAATTGGGTTTTTGTTTTTGTTGGGTTTTGGAGGTAATGGAAGTGTAAGTTATTGAAAAGTTGGGTTTTTTTTTTTTTTTCCTTTTTTTTAAGATATGAATCTGAGATCAGTTTCTGAGAAAACCCAATAAAAAAAAATAGAATTTTTTGGACAAAGAAAGGTTTTTTTTTTTGGTTTGGATTAGAATTTGTATATAATAAGAATTTAAATACTAAAAAAAATAATATATATATATATATAATATGTATATAGTGGGAGCATGTATGTAGTTTTTACTATGCAGCTTGAAGGGAAATGAGCCAGTGCTTTGGTCTATTTCTCTCTCTTTTTTTTTTTTCCCCCAATTGCCTTCTTTTCTTCCCTAAATTTCCACCGACATGACCTCTTTTCTTTTATTTTTCAATTTTCTACAGCTAAGTCTAAGCTCTTCCCATGATTATTTGCCCACCAATTGTCTCCTTTTAATTTAATTATTTTTTATGCTGCATTATTGAAATAAAAGTTTTTAGAAAACAAATTAAATCTTACTTAAAAAAATTATTAGTAATCAAAATATAAATGAAATAATATCATAGTAAAAACTAATTTTTAATATTAAATATTATCGGACTACTAATTTAAAATAGTCATGATTTATTATGAGTGAAAAATAGATAATATGGATAATTCCATTTTTAAGCTTAATTAATATCTAAATATCGTTAGTGAAATAACAGTTAAAGTGGTCAGAGGTGTAAAATTTTACTGTCGTAAATTTAGAATTTATTCCCACATGATTTAAAAGGGAAAACAGTCCATAAACATCCATTTAATTAAGTGTAAACAAGAATTATGGATTCATAGTATGTAGTCCTTGTCCCAAGTATTTTCGCACCAAGTGAAAGGATGCAATATCAATATCAAAAATCCTTTTACAACATGGTTGGTTGTGCATGTTATTGTTGTAGAGGTAAAATTACAAGGCATCTTGCCTCTAATTATTGGCAAAAGCTAATCTTGGTTGGTACAAAATGGATTCCATTATTGAAGCAATATGAAATCTTGTAGGTTTTGGATTTACCCCAACTGATTGCTATCTAAAACCAATGTATGTATGTATACTTCCTGCCCATCTCATCATCTAAAAAGAAATGGATATGAAAAAAGTAAAAGAGGCACCACTTTTCATCAATGGTTTCTGTCTAAATTTATCAGAAGAAACCAAATCAATATACATATATAGCAGATGTGTCACCATTTGAACCTCTAAAATTATTAGCCATAAGGGTTGGCAAATAGAAATGAAAAGATGGGTAATATTTATTTTGTCGTTCCCTTAATTAGAATGTTAGAATTTTAATTTTCATGAATTCATTTTTATATATTTTAGCTTTTTGTTTTTAGAAATATATCATCATTTTTGAAGTGTGCCCTTAATTGAAGCAACAAGGATATATCCTTTCATTACATTTTAGAAGTATCACATTTGATGATGCCTTTATAAATTGGTATAATTAAGTAACATGTAGGTTTATTAAGTGGAACACGCTAAAGGGCTAATTAACCATTCATCTTCTTAAAAAATTATATTTAAAACATATAATTATTGGAATCAGCTGATAAGAGATTGTTTTTTTATTAAACTTTTTAAGTTTGAGTCGTGATATATATAATTAAATTAAATTAGTTGTTAAGATATTTTTACATACTTTTACAATCATATTCGTATTAAATTGGATTAGTTAGAGTTCAATAGACTCTAAATATTAAAAAAAAAATTATGTTTGGACAGCAACATATAAACTTAAAGATATATGAGATTGAATATACCTTACCCATATAAGATTATTATAAAGTTATAACCATCCATCCTAAAAATATCTTGAAAATCATTATTATTAAAGATGCAAAGAAAGAAATAATGGGAAAAAAAGTGTTATGGAAAAATATTCATAAAATTGACAACTTTCATGGAGTAGATAGTTACAGCCATATCCCATATATAACAATAAAATCTAAAGTAATTTGATGTGGACATTAGTGGGTTTCCAAATAATTATTATCACAAATCATATATAATACCAAAAAAATGATAACAAACTGCATAATAATAACAACAAACAAATAGTGAAATGTTCAATGGTTATTGAGATTTATAGGCCTTTTTGTGCTAATTCTATTGTTAGTGGCTATAATTCATAGGTTACTACACATGAAATAATAAGATTGGATCATAGTTTATTAGTTGGTGAAAAAAAGATTATATTCTATTTTGTCTTTTCAATAATAATTTAGTTAATTAAGGAATATAAATGACAATTAATGATTATGAAAATGAGTATGTGATATAATGCCATTGTGAATTGCAATCACCTATCACTTACTTGCTTTTTGGAGCCTTTTTTCTTTTTAATTGTTCATGTAGTCATGCTTATCAGGCATAAATGCAAAAACTAGAAGCAATATGCTTTGTTAGGCTATTGCCCACCAATCCAATACCATAAAAATATACTTTTTAGTAAACTTCACCAAACCCTTTTTTATTAATATAAAATATTAAATAATTCAAGTACAAATAATTTTTTAAAATTAATTTTGTAAATCAATAATAACATTATTTAAATTATACACATTAAAAATATTTTCTCATCTAGCTCACTCAATATTTTTTTAAAGTACTGAATAAATAAAATTGTATCAATCTAAATTACAGACATTCAGAATTTACTAAACTTTGATTAATACGGTTCAATCAAGATAAAACCACAAGAGGGGTAAAAGTTCCCAATAAATAATTTAACATTTAACACAACTTCACTCACTACAGTTCAGATCTAAAACGTCGTTTAAACGAAAATAACCCAATCAATGTCATATAAACCGTATTTGTTTAAGAAAAAATGAAAAAAAAAAAAGATTTTAAAAACATAATAATTGACCATTGTAGGGCAAAGTATATGAAAAAAAAGAGTGATGAGATGGACTCCAAATAATTTGGTTGAAAGATGGAAGTTGAAATAAGTAGAATTAAAATTGTCTTTATTCAAAAATTCAAACTGAAAATCCGCAAATTTCTGGGACAATTGAAATTGACAAACAAAAAATAAAAATGTCATGCGAATGGTAATGGCAAAGATATTGTTGTTGGCTGCTTCTATTACTATTATTATTATTATTCTAGAAACGATTCTCACGTGAATATAACACTCAATTGCTTGCCCATCCTTCATGTCTCTATTTATTGTGTGTGTAAACCATTACATTACACACTACCTCACCATATATATCCTCCATGGCTTCCACCTTTATCCCATATATATGTTTTTCTGTACACTTTCTAGCTAGTAGCAAACTGGGTGTCTACGAATGACCTGTTTGTATTATCCAATCCTTCTTCGATGGTCAATCCCTCAAAACAACTGGAAGCTTTGTTGCATTCTGATGTTATTGGTAGTTAATTAATAGAAAATTATCTTGTTAAAAAAAAAAATCCTTTTCTTCAAGTATAACCATAGCGCAAGTGACACAATGATGGGCAACTATACATATATATATATATATATACATATACATGCATGTATATATATACATACATACATATGTATATCATGTATATATATATACATATATATACGGGGACGGACCCAAGTTAAATACGAGAGTGGTTCTCGTACTTTCCAATTTTTTATTTTTTAAAAAAACTCTAAATATATATATAATGGAAAATAAGAATTGGTCATTGTCTTGTAAGCCTAAAAAGAACACTGTCCTCCCCTCTTTTGTCATAAGTCAATGGTGGCTCCTTCCCAAATGCAATGTTGGATCCGTATGTATATATATATACAATGGTAGCCCCTCCCCAAATACAATGCTGGATCCGTGTTTATATATATATATATATATATATATATATGTATGACCTTAAATTGGTTTTGCCTTACCTTTTAGCAAATGGGAGAAGAGTGGTGTGTGCAATAATTCTTTCTTCTTCCCATTTGATTGCTTAAAATTTTGTTGCTTAAGTAAATTTATATATTG
This sequence comes from Mallotus japonicus, assembly GCA_949634005.1. Classification (NCBI taxonomy): domain Eukaryota; kingdom Viridiplantae; phylum Streptophyta; class Magnoliopsida; order Malpighiales; family Euphorbiaceae; genus Mallotus; species Mallotus japonicus. The sequence continues at coordinate 134 of CATIWK010608800.1, read as the reverse complement.
ATCCTAAACATGACTTGTATAACATTATACATGTAATCATGCAAAAATAAACAATTTGAGATGCCATGGAACCTGTCTAATTTAAGCCAACTATTATATTCAGCAATTATTAAAATCTATTGAACATTTTAAAA
>CATIWK010608662.1:0-24015 GCA_949634005.1 Mallotus japonicus | reverse complement strand
TTCTTCTTCTTCTTCATTCTCTTGTTATATATTTTTTGTGTTTGTAATTATTTTCAAAGTTATGTTTGGCTAAACTCCTTTTAGGGTTTAGGTTAGGAGTAGCTATTCTATGATATGATTGAACACAAGTCTTTTATTAATTTGATTTTCAGTTAATTCTATGCGTTGAGCTTAATGTCTTGTTATCATTCTAGGCCTGTTTGATTGCATGTTTATGGGTAAATTCACCAACGAGAGTTAGGGGAATTTATTAGCTTAAGACTCATAGGACTTAGACCACTTGATCACGAGAGTAGGCGAGCTCTTCGGGGGACCATGACAGTAGGCAGGGGTTTATGGTGGTAAAACAATAATTGTTAAAGAACTTAATGAGTTTTGATTAACTTCTTAATCATGAGAGTAGGTTAAACTTTAATCTTAACATGCTTGATTGAACTCGAGAGAGTCTTTAGATATTTTAGAACAATTACTCTTAACTGTGATCAAGGTGTTTAATAATTAGAGTGTTCATGATCTGATTGGAATAGTGAAACTAAACCTAAGCTCTATGTTTTTATCATTTGATTGTCTTTTAATTTCAGTTGTTTAAATTAATATTTTATTCTTTTAATTGTTTTATTTGATTTGCTAGCTAAGAACATAAGTATAAATATTAGCATTCAATATTCAATCCTCGTGGGAACGATATCTTTTGTACTACAATTCACGATCCGTGCGCTTGTGGGTTTTGAACGCAACAAAGTGGCGATATGCCTTAGGTAGGCAAAATGGTGCTTTTCTCCGCGTGGTCGCCGAGTCCCATTATGTTAGAGATTCTGAGTTTTTTTAGGAAATGGGGGTGACAAAGATTCACCCATTTCGCCAGTGAGAGAGGCGAAATGGGTCAATTTTTTTTTTTGCTTAAATAGCAACACAATCCAAATGAAGCAGGGAAATAAAATAGACCTAAAACTCTCAGTCTCTCAGTCTGCTGCCGTTACTTTCAAAATCTTCTTCTTCATCTTCTTGTTACAGCAAGTTTTTTTTAATTAAAGCATTTGTTGTTTTGTTTTGACCGAAGGATATATTGTTATATTTATTATTATGTTTTACATAAAAATTAGGAAGAGCAATAATTATTTAGTTTATGAGAAAAAGTAAAACTTTATTTATGATTTAGTTGAATTTTTTTATTTAGTTATAAAAAAATTTTATAAATTTTTTTGTTGAAATGTAAACTTTTTTATTTAGTTAGGTATAAAAAAAGATTAGATAGTTAGTTAAAAAAATAATGTAAGTAGTTAGAGTTTAAAATTTTTATTTATTAGTTACATATTTTTTTATATAGTTAGTGAATTTTTTTTATTGTCTTATATATTTTTGTTTTTTGTTTTTTTAGGTGATATTGAGGTGGTGAAAATTTAAAGCTAAAAAGGTATGTTGTGATAAAAATAATATTATTAATTATGTTGATTAGTTGAAAAAATTGTTGTATTTGGTTAGATATAATTGTTGTTAAAATAGTTGTGGATATTTTGTTAGATAAAATTGTTGTTAAAATATTTTTGTTGATTTTTTATTTTTGATTTTTTTGGTTAAATAATTAGTTAGTAAGAATAATTTATATTTTGTGTTACTTATATAAGTTTTGTTATGTATTTAATAACCTTACTATTTATATTTTTATAGCATGTAGTTAAAAAAATTATATTTTTAAATAAATATGTTAGTGAATATTTTATATATAGTCTTATATGTTTTTGATTTTATTTTGTAGAAGGTGATTTTGAGGAGGTAGTGACTTTGTAAGCTGAAAAGGTAAGTTGTGTTAAAATACATGCTTATAATATGTTGATTATTTATATCATGTCTTATTTTTTAACTAAAATTTTGATTTATGGTAAAAATTTTATATAATTATTTTGTAGTGAAACTTTTTTTTTATTTAGGTTGTAAAAAATCTGTAGGTAGTTAGTAAAAAAAAATTAGGTAATTAGTTAGGGAAAAAATTTATTTATTTACTAAATTTTTATTTGATTTAATATGTTGATTATTGGTAAAAATTGTTATATTTTGTTAGATAGACTTGTTGGTTGCATATATGTGAATATTTTATTAGTGAAGATTTTTAGTTCATTTGTTGTGAAATAAATGTTATTTTTCATTAATTTTTTTTTGTGCCAGTTGTATTAATTTTTTATTTAAGTAAAATTTTTTATTGTAATATTTATTTACGTACTTAGTGAACAAATGTAGTTAGTAAAATGAAATTTAGTTAGTTAAAAAGATTTTCTCATTTATGTAGTTAATTTTTTTTATATATTTCTTACATAAATTTCATATGTAAGAAATAAATTACTTTTTATGTCAAAAAACATAGCTTGTTTTAGGAAATATATATATATATATATATACTAATTCAATTTTTTTTTGGGTTACATCATAACATGGCTTGTTATAGAAAATTTTGTGTGATCAGAACTCCTGCACATCAAGAAAAAGTAGACAAAATGATTGAAAATTTTAAGAAAATGAAAATGGATGTTAATTGTAGTCCCCTTATAATTTTGAAGATTTGATACTTTACATAATTCAAGTGCATTCAAGAATCCAACAAATCATTTGGAAATATGGTTTAATGCGGGACTACGATAAATACAAAGCTATACGTTCGGTTTTGCCTGAATTTCACCATAAAAGAATTCTCGATTATCTTTGGGAGATGAAACCAGGCATAAAAAAGTACAAATTAGTTGTAAAAAAATTTTGTACTTCAATATTTGTACTGTGACTTAGATAGTATAAAGGGATACACTAATGGTTATAAACTTCGTAGTGGGAGGCGAATTAGGCCAAATTTTACATTGACACCTAATGGCAAGTACAAGTTGCCACAAGAACTTTATGCTAAGTTCATTAGTTCGATTCCTGTTCATTTCAAGTTGGGTTATTCGTTTAATATGATATGAATGTTTGAAATATTATGTAAATATTTCAGTTTTTTTAAATATGAATTACTTGCTTTCATTGGGTGCAAGTTTTTTTCCCTACTATTTAAATGTTTATCAATAATAGCTTATGTGAAAATATTTATGCTATTTTTATGAAAGGTAATATCAAATATTAAATGATGCTAATCATTTATACAACTTATGTTAAGAGAGAATTTAATTGTACACAATTGAAAAAATAGTGCAAAATGTTTAATTAAATGTTATTATGGTTTTATAGGTTTTTAGGAGGCAAGGTGAATATTTGAAGATGACATTGAACATTTTTATAGGTATGTTCTTTTGTAACTGTGTCTCATACTTTTCAATTTTTCATTTTCCATTTGTACGCCATGATAGTTAAACAAAATCATTATTACATATAATGAAAAACTTATTGCGATTAGGTAAGTAGTTAGTGAACAAATTTATTTATTTAATCAATTGTTATTTTATTTAATATGTTGATTATTTGGTAAAATTATTTAATGTGTTGATTATTTGGTAAAATTATTTAATATATTGATTATTGGTAAAAATTGTTATAATTTGTGATATACTTGTTGGTTGCATATATGTGAATATTTTATTAGTTAAGATTTTTAGTTCATTTATTTGTGCGATATACTTGTTAGTTGCATATATGTTCTTTTATAATTGTGTATCATATTTGTCAATTTTCCATATTCGATTTGTACTCCATGGTAGTTAAGCAAATTCTTTATTTTGCACTACATAAAATGAAAAACTTGTTGCGATTAGTATTTATATTAGGCCAAAATGTCGAATGCACAAGCTGTTATCATATATTGGGGTGGTAAAATGATTCAAACTAAGTGCGGTCCGATGTGGTAAATGCATCTTCGAGAATGATTAATTTTATTAATGATTTTGATCTTCAAGGGTTACATAATATAATTAGAAATGCAGTGGGAATAAGTGATGATGAGATTATTAAAAAAATTTTATTTAGACATCCAGTAATGGGATTTGGACAAAATTCAGTGTTTGGTTTTACATAAATTGAAGATGAATTTGATGTTAGGAAGATGTTTGAAATGGTTAGGTAGTTTACGGGTTGGCTCACAATTGAACTATATATTGAATTTAGCGACTTTACATTTAGATATGAACCATGTGCAAAAGCTGGTTCATCAAGATATAATCCGAATGAAGTTGAAATTGAGGAGAAAGAGGATGAATGTTTTGATGAGGAGGAGGAGGAAGAAGAACTTAAAGAAAACGATGAGGATGTTGAGGAGGAGGATGAGAAGGATGATGAGGAGCATTATTTTGATGAAGATGATGATGAGAATGATGATGATGACAATTGTAATGTATATGGTGATGTCAAAGTTAACAATAATGCTTTGATGGTGGAATTTGTTGAAGGGTTAAATAGAGAAATTCCTTCACAATTTGAACATGTAAATCTTGAGGATATGTATATTAATAGAAATCCCTCAAATGTAGATGATATGTTTTGGGATCCCTCAAAAGAACTAGCGAAGGGTATGTTATTTTAATCTAGAGAGGCAGTCAAAACAGCTTGCAAGTTGTATTCTTTGAGAGTTGGGCGCCAATTTCGAAGTTCTAAAACTAGGTTTAATACTATAACATTATTTTGCAAGCTTGGTTGCGAATAGAGAGTACGAGCCGCAGAGATGAAAAGAAGTGGGTTTTGGCAAATAATGAGGTACAATGGTCCCTACACTTGTAGTGCTCTTGGACAAAGTCGAGATAATAGGAATTTTAACTCTAATATGATAGTCTCATACATATAAGCAATGTTACAGGAGCAGCTTGGGATTAAGGTTAAAACATTGATTGCTGGGTTGGTGGAATGGTTTTCTATCAGACCGACCTATAAAAAGGTATGGAAAGCTAAACATAAGGCAATTACGAATTTGTGGGGGGGGGGGGGGGGGGGGGAGGGATTGGGATGATTCGTATGCAATGTTTTGTAACTTCATGCATGCTGCTGTGACACTTAATCCTGGTTCTTTTTGGCATCGTGAAAGGGAGGCACATTTGAAAAACGACGTTCTTATTGAAGGGGTTCGACAATTCAAACGAATGTTTTGTGCATACAAGCCATATATTGATGGGTTCAACCATTACAAGCCTGTCATATATATGGATGGCACATTTCTATATGGTAAATATAGAAGTGTACTATTGACTGCTGAATCAATTGATGGAAATAATGCTATATTACCATTAGCGTTTGCTTTAGTAGAAAAAGAGAACAAAGATAACTGTGAGTACTTTTATGAAGATGTTACGGTATTGTTGTTGTGAAGGCAGAGATAATATTTGTATCATTTCTGATCATCATTTTAGAATTAAGCATGCGATGAAGCAAGAAAATTGGCATGCTAATCCACATCGATACTGTTTGCATTATGTGTTTAGCAATTACAACATAAAGTTTAAAAATGGTCCTTAAAGAACATACTTGATAAAGCTACCCTAGAGTTCTAAAAAAGAAAGTTCATGAGATGGATGGGCAAAGCAAAGGTCTGACATCTGGAGTAAAAAAATGGATGGATAAAATTCCGAAGGAGAAATGGACTTTATCGTATGATGGTGGCCATCGTCATGGTGTTATGACTACAAACTATGCTGAATCACTCAATGCTATGTTCAAGAGTATTCGATCGATGCCTATGACTATAATAATGCAGCAAATGTTTCTGAAAGTTATTAATATATTCGATCAACATCGAACTGAATATACAAAATTATTGAATGATGGCTTTTTATGGACACCAAAATATGTAGACATACTCAAGCATCGGCTTGATAAGGCAAATGGGCATGTCGTTCAAAGATATGATGAAGAGAATATGATCTTTCAAATAACGACTGCTTGTAACCATGCACGCAGAAAATGTGGTCATAAACAAGTTGTCAATCTTAAACAAAAAAGCTGCACATACAGTAAGTTCTAATAAAGCAAAATTCCTTGTTCTCATGCCATTGCCGATTATTTGGCCTTTACACTTGATTACAGAGAATTTATTGCTTCCTTCCACTCCGTTAGTGAAAATTTAAAATGTTGGTCTACTTATTTCATTTAGTTGAAACATCTTGATTATTGGCCGAAGTCAAATGAATTACCTTTCGTACTAAATCCAGATTGGAAATGGAAAAAAGGAAGACCAAGATCAACGCATATCAGAAACAAAATGCTAATGCTATATCAAACTTTTGCAGGAAATACGGTTTAATCGGGCATAATGCTCGAACTTATGGATAAAATTAAGAAAATAAAGTTATGTATTTTTTTAATTATATATATTTTCTTGAAACTATTGCAATGACAAATTATCATAGATGTTTATATCTTATTATTTTATTTAATTACATAACATAAAGTATTGGTCATACTTATGCTTATATATTTATTTTTAAAAATGGCATAAATTTTGTGTTTATCAGGAATGAATAAAAAGGAAAATAAAAAAGTTGGATCGTCAAATTCTTCAAATGGAGCATGTGGTAAAAAGAACTTGAAAATTATTGATAAACATGGAGACCCGAATGGCGTAATTTGGTATGGAACTAAAAGGCCATTCGAAAATCATCCAACTTATTCATCTCTTGAACCAGGACGTGCAAATCATATATTTATATGGTATCATATAACAAATTTAGATGATTTTGGATAGTCTTCTAAAATTATTGTTAGAGTAGATCCAAAATGAGGTCATTTATGGGAAATAAGATGTGAATTGAAAGCTTATTATGGGTACCATGAGTTACCAACACCAAAAGCAATTTCAGCAACTCTATCAAGACACATCAACGAAGAAGTCGATAATATAGTTAACCAATTACAGAAGGAGATTGTTGTAATGAATAATCATCTCAATAAATTTCATATATGTAATGACACATTCAGATAACAGTATTCGGTAGAACGAGAATATAGTTTCGATGCTTTAGATACCGAGGGCATAGAAGATTATAGTGATAATGACACTGACTTTGTAAAATACCTTCCTTCATGTTTACCAAAATTTTATTAATATGTATTAAAATGTGAAATTATTTATGAAATGAATATCATTAAATAATTGTTCAAATACTTGAAAATAAGAATATATTTTATAGGTACAATATCTAGAGTTTATTCTTCAAGAGATATTTTCAGGGCCACTGGACATCATTGGGCTCTAGATGATAATTTTTCATATCCAATGGATCCAGGACAATATAATAATCATGCAGTTTTAGTAAAAATGATTGAAGAATGGGAATATCATTTACGACAATCTTAAGCACTTCGGGAAGAAGCTATAGAACTTACTTTACGTGTACCTTTTAGCACGGGCAATTGGAATGAGACGATGTGATATGGATGAAATAAGAAACACTTTATATTGTATTAAAGAGGAGCATAATCATATAAAAATACGTATCAAGAGAGAATTCTTTAAACGGCGAACACGAGAGTTATTAGAAGATGGCGATGAACGACAAGCTAGACTGTATAATTCAATAGTACACTTCATTGAATGTACCTCCAATATTAAAATATCAGATTAGGAAACATAACATAATAAATTACATTAAACCATTTAATCTTCATCAGATATTTTATAGTCAGAAATATATGCAGGATTATTAAGAACATTGTTCACCTTTGTCTATGTAAGTGTCCTGCCCATTGTAGTTGTTTGATTGTTAGCAAGCTTCAACATATAATACCTTGATCTTCTTATAAACATCTTATTGTTCTCCTCTCTAATTCTTTTAATTGCAACTTCATATTCTAATCAGTTTCTTCGTTGCATTAATAATGACAAACGCCTGACAATAGGTGCTCCCAATTCACGTAGTTGTTCAACTACAATCTCAACTTCATTAACTCGAAATGCCCATTTTTTTCATAGTCCTGCATAATATTCTTTCGGATTTGACACTCTTAAATGGCGATAACCATCATCATATTCTGGTAATAGCCATATTCTGCCTCTACCACCCTATGAAGAACCACATGCCATCTACAGAGAAGAAAGTAAATGTATGTGTATGTGGTTTCATTATGAAGCAAACATGATTACATATTTATATTACTAAAATACAGCTCAATGATAGCTCATAGAATTGAAACTTTATTCTAAGCACATGTAGCTAATGTAAATAAGTAAGTCGTGTTATCAAATCAATATAATTTATGTCCTTCCATGACATGTGATGCCCGTAATATTTCTTGTCATTACATTCACATGTGATTCAGTTGTGTTTCTATTATTATTTTTGAAACAAATATTTATGAGATGTCACTGTGACATAACATGTGAATGTATTGTAATTGCGCCACATGTATATATATTGCACAAGATTTTTTTATTAGTTAAAAATTTTGACGTGATATTATTTCTCAAATATTTTGGTAGATATGGAGCAAAATTTCTTTCCACGTGATTACATTCAAGCTAGGCCTTACGAGCCATCATTACTCTATCTGTAAAATGAGCATAGATCAAAGGCTATATCGCATGATCAGGTAAGAATTTAGTATACAGTATTTTCAGAAAACTTTAAGGGATTAGATTATCAGTAAAATAATTTATCATTATTACTTATAAACATAACATTTTCAGTTGGAAGATCCAGTTATATCATGTCAACGGAGCTCTCTAACGAAGAACATATATGCAAACATGAGTACTGAAATGAAGGGCTTATTACGAGACACTGGATTTCTTGGAGTTGCATGCCTCCACCAGATAAAACTTGATTGGCACCTTATTTCGGCACTTATAGAGCAATGGAGATCGGAGACACATACTTTCCATCTTCCTGATGGAGAGTGCATGATTACGCTGCAGGATATTATTGTATTGACGAGATTGCCGATTGATGGGCATCCTATTACTATTAGAGTTTGTCATGATTACCTAGATTTATATGAATCACTTCTAGATACTTCACCAGAACCACTGCACATTCATTATTCGCTGGTTCGCATCGAGGCTACCAGTAGTGGCACAGATGGGTGGCCCACTCTTTCTCCTTTAACTATGGGCTTAGGAGCGATTTCCTTTTCTCACTCCTACACTGTATGACAAGTCGATTCCTTCAGATGCACCTCTGGGACACAGGTATATTATTTAAATTTTTTAATTACACTTACAATATTATGTTACTAACTCTTGAATACAATTATTTTAGATAGAGCAGACCACGTGGGATTACATCGATTCCCACACATGTCATTACCGACATTAGGCTTAGACTAGATAATGCACGTCAGGATAAGGTACAACTTTCACTACAATAATAGTAATTTTGTTTTTATTACGTATTATTTATTATTATTATTATTAAATATTCTATCATTATTATTAGTATTATTATTACATTTATTAATAAATTTATTATTATTATTATTATTATTATTATTGATTACACAATGATTAGTTACTAACTTGATAAGGAGTTATTAAAAAAGTACGACATCATGTCAAAAAAAATATGTACAAAAATGAAGATTTATTTTTTTATAATTCATTAATGTAATTTATGATTTTCCTTTGTGTATAAATTTAATTATTTATATAGATTATCTGGGAGCCATAAACCAAGGATGTCATTCAACAACTGCCCGCTTATTGCTTATAAGGGTGAGACATATAGCAGGCATTGGTACCCCTCATATGCATTCACATTATTGAATGGCACTATCCTAACAGGGTGCTATGACAATTTGGATGTGTACAACCCATGCCTTATGCTCCTTACTGCCTTGATGCATTGTATCATAATAACTTACAGGATCATGACACAGATTGAGCATATAAACTTGCCCATTGGATCTCACTTTGGGGGCGTCGAGCTTATAGTGTTGTGGTTAGGCAACCTTCATATGGATCCATACCATTCCTAGCATTTGGATTGGTTCCATTCAGTGACACGTCGATGGATCACACCCATCAATGCTCGCTTGGGAGTAGCTGTAAGATTTTATATTTCATTTTCTGTTTTAATTATCTTGTATAGTAATTCATTAAATTTTTAATTTTACTTTTTTACAACGTGTATGCTGATTCTGTTAAGCATATCGCATTGGCTCACGATTTATCTTAAGCTAATCAGATCGCTAATAGTACCCAATTTGCAATTAATGATTATAGAGGAAGAGTTATCAATGATATGCCATGCCCCAACCCTGCACCAGAACCTGCCCCACTCCCAGAACACTTGATCAATGTTAGGGTTGTTGATGAGGAGACAGTGTAGCATCATCAGCGGTGTGTACGACGACGAGCTACAGCTCCAAGACCTCCTTCTACAAGTGATGCATATATTCTCATTCCTTAGCCACGCTCTGTTCATACTAAGTCTACCTCTGCAGCTTCCACCCAGGATGTCAACATATCATCTACATTAATGTCAGCAGCTACTCCATCAGGCACTTCATTCATTCCTTAGCCTTATTTTTCCTTCACTTATTTGTTTGGTCCATTTTTTCATGCTTCAGATCCCACTCCTCCTACCCAATTACCTTTTTCTTTTCCATCCTTTCCCTCTTCATCACACCATACTCCCTATCCCACCTCACAATTCTCAGACTTCCATCTCACTCAACTTCCATTTACTTCTATTTTAAATTTATCATAAATGGCTCTGGATCTGTAAACTCCTCAATTTCCATCAATTCCTTCTTCTTCCACCCATAATTTTCTTTCCGCATTTAGCACCCCTCAACCTCATGAAGTGCCTACTCCCTCACATCTTACACCTCCAGCTGATCCAAATCTGTACATGCCTCGTGACACTAATGTTGATGATAATGAGGACGACGACGACGACGATGATGGTGGTGATTCTCAAAGTGGTGGGTCTCAGTTAATGGATATGAGCAATGGACGAGTTACTCACTGTCAGAATTTGGGGTTACGCTCTAGAGTTTGCATACATAGACCCTGTGACACCTGAAAATTTGTAATGCCTCTTTTCTACAACTTGATTCCCATAAATATGGCCTGACTTTTGATATTTGACTTAAATTATTTGATAACCCTTATCGTTTGCACAAGATTAGTTCAAGATTTAGTAATTTTTTCAGTTATGATTTCTTCTTATATTTTTGTCAATTGTATTTATAATATGGATTAGCAAAGACATTCATGATTTGAAATCTATCTTTATAGATTCTTTAGACAATTAAAGGTTTTCAATAAATTCAAATCGTAGCATTTTTTTTTTAGAATTTAAGTTCAAATTTGAGCTAATTAACCAAAATAATAAAAAAAATAATTAGACAAAATTGAAAGTAATAATTTATGTATTGGACAAGGTAGGGACTAAAAGAAAATGTTGAAATAATTATAATATCATTTAGTTTATATATTATTTTATTTGAAAAAATTAATATACAAAATAACACAAAATAAGTAAATAAAATTAATACTTAATTTTAAAAAATATATAGAAACCAATTTTTAGAATACACAAAGTTTTTTTTTTCAAATTTCAACATAAAATATTTAATAATAACTTTTATATAATTTTAATATTTTCACCTATGTAAAAATTTTTTTTATGTTTATTTACAATTACCTATATTATATAAAACATTTAAATGAAATAGACTTGAAAATTTATTATTATTATTATCAATTATTACACAATAATGAGTGACTAACTACTATTAAAAAAACATAATCATAACCAAATAATTATTTACTAATTATAATATTTGAAAAGTTAACATAATAATTAAACCATTATTAGGACATGGTCAAATCAGGTGTCAAATCGTGGGGAGACAAATTTCACCTCCATTTCACCACTACCATCGACAAAATGTATCAAAAAATATATATAAAAAATTATATCCATTTCGCCAGTTGCATTGGCAAAATGTGCATTTCGCCAATGCAACTGGCGATATGGACACCAGCTCCATCTCTCTCCGCCACCTCAGCCAAAAGTACCATAAATTTGGAGAATGTTTCAAAATTCACCACAAAAAAGGGAAATACTTTCAAAAGTACCACAAATTGGTAAATAGCCCATGGAATAGGCAAAAAAAAAAAAGGACATTGTATTGGGAGAATAGCTTATATGCATCCCATTCTGGCAAATTATATTATTTAAGGATGCTTTTAAATATTGTTAGAAGACTAAAAAACATATGAAGATATTCAGACTATTTCAAAACATATCAAGATATTCAGGCTGTTTCAAGAATAATACATCCAACTTTTCAATCTGCGTGTATCGCACATGGTTTGCTAGGTAATGATTTTGAATGAATTGATGCGTTAGAAGAAGCAAATTTACATGCATCTTCTTTTCAATTGTGATATTTATTTACCACTCTCATTCTTTTTTGCAATGTAGGATAGCAAAAAAAAAAAAAAAAAACTATTCGACATGTTTTGGCAAAAATTTTGCGATGATATAGTATTTGAAATGACAAACACTCTTGGAATCTTGGTCACGTTTGTTTATGATCGAATTGGAAATAATTTTCAATAAAAATTGTTCTTTATTGTCGAATTTTGATTTGCCACAACCTAATAATTATGCTAATGTTAATATAAATAACAGATTGCTCATTGAAGAATTAAATTATAATATTGAAGAATTGAAACAAAAACACGAATTATTATTGAATTCACTTAATATTGAGCAACATTGTATTTATAATGATGTTGTGAATTGGAATACTGGAGGATTATTTTTCTTTTATGGTTATGGTGGAACTAGCAAAACTTATCTATACAAAACTATTATATCGTGTTTAAGATCAAAGGATAAAATCATTTTAGTTGTTGCTTCGTCAGACATAGCAACGCTATTACTATCAGACGATATAACTGCACATTCTATATTCAAAATACCACTAAATCTCAATGAATACTCAAAATGTGAAATTAAAAAAAAAACACACAGTTAACTAGACTAATTGAAGAAACATGTTTGCTAATATGAGATGAAGCTTCTATATGTCATAGACATTGTTTGAAGCAGTTGATAGGTCGCTTAGAGATATTCTGTGTGATTCGAATGTTGATAGAATTACTAAATCTTTTGGAGGTAAAATTGTTTTATTTAGAGGTGATTTTAGACAAATTTTACCGGTTGTTGTTAATGGTAGTAGAAGTGATATTGTCAATGCATCGCTAATGAGCTCTAATTTATGAAAATTATTCAAAATGTATAGATTAACGATTAATATGCAATTGGCATTTGCATCTGACAAAGATAACAAATTTAGTGAGACACATTTTCTAAATGTCGCGATGGAATAACACCATTAAAAAACTTAAGATATGTAAAAGGCAAAAACAATTTGAAATTTCGGATGAGCTTTTAATTAAAAATTATGATAAATTAGGTTCAAATCCATAAGTTTATGCAACATCATTATTAAATGCAAATAAATGAAATATATTTAAGTTTAAGAATAAATAAAATACTACTTTGACATTTCATCTCAAAAAAATTAATAATAATTTATGTTTTATAGACATTACTTTAGTATTATTTCTTAATTTTATAAGTTCCCAAAAAAAAAATTCTTAATTTTATATTATAAAAAATTATTTATTTTTATTTTTTTTTGAACAATATTATTTTATTTTATTCGGAGAGAGTGAGTAACACTATTTTTTTTAAAAAAAAAAATTGCGATTGGTTGATCAAAATATATATAAAATATTTTAGAATTTATAAGCTTTGGAATAAAAAGCAAAAGAAAATATTCATTGGGTTGCATCGCAAAAGACAACAATTTCCTATTGGCTCACTTCCTTTTGCTGCTTGTCATCATCATCATCATCATCTTCTTCTTCGTCTGCATCATCATCATCGTCTCGTCGCTGTATTTTATTTTATTTTTTTGCTGCAAACTGTTTTCTGGTTTCTAGGGTTTGGCGTAGGTAGGTTGTTACAATAATAAAGAAAGAGAGAGAGAGAGAGAGTAGTTGAGTTGAGAGGAGAATGGATTGGGGAAACGTAACAGCAGAAGATCTGATCGATGCACTTAGAGAAGTAGACTGGTCATCTCCACCGCGTCCTCTCTCTGAATTCTTTTCAAGATTCACTTTTCCTCGATCTTCTTCTAAATGGAACAGCCGCCTCAAGTGCAATCTCTACTAGTCAGCCTCTCTTTCTTTATCAACCAATTCTCTTTTTTTGGTCCATTTCTATTGCAAATTACTAAATTCAATCATTGTATTTTGTTTCTACAGCTTCCGGACGAACTACTTCATTATGATCATTCTGATTCTTGGTCAGTTTTAATTTTAGGTTTTTGTCCCAAAACAAAAAGTTTTCTGTTTTTTTTTTTTGGTAAAAAAACCAAAAAGTTTTCTTGATGTTGATTAATTGATCAATTGTATTTTGATAAATTGCAGGACTGGGATTCCTCAGGCGGCCTCTTGCTATAGTTGCTGCTCTTTTAACAGCACTTACCATTGCCCTTCTCAATGACAGGTTAGCTTTTTTCACGAACTTCTTTTGTTAAAATCTTGATTTGTGTGTTTATGTTTGATTTAATTCTTGAGAAAAGAATTAAAATGCAGTATTTTGTTTGTTTATTAATCGAGTCGGACAAGTTAATCAAGATAAGAATTTTCCAAATAATAATGTAATTTAAATAAATTTTTGGTATCTTATGATCCACAAAGTGCTTGTAGCGTTGGATTTTGAGGTTCGCTACAGTAGCAGTCAATTGATTGGAAAAAAAGTGATGTTGAAGAGACTAAAGTCTTATTCTCTTTGGTCTTTGCAACTTAATTGTTGTTAGGGTAGCGGTTTCTCTGATCTGGAAAAGTAATCATTGATTCTCCTAATAACTAAAAGCCTTATAGTGCTATTCTAGCTGGAACAGCTGTTATTCATTGAGAAACTAATAATCTTTCATCGTAAAGAAAAAACAATTAATTAGTAACTACGTAGCACGGACATAAGGACATGGACAAGGGGAAACGGCTTCTAATTGAAGTGTCTATCTTCTAAGTGAAGTATCTAGGTAGCACGGACATGGAGAAATGGGGAAATGCCTACTAATTGAAGTTTCCGTGCATCATAGATATTTACTAAAGATTGGAAGGAAAAAGAATCAAAACTGCACGCAATTTTCCAAGAAAATTGATAGAATTTGTAAGAAGTTATAGACAGAGAGGTAGAAACTCATAATTGTGAAGGAGAAGAATTATGATGATTATAGATGATGGCTACTTTCTTCGATTCATATTTGCTGTCACGTGTATAAGAGTAAAGGATTAAGGGAGATACTGCTAGGTTGTGCTGCTGCAGAAAAGTATTAGAATAGTCATTGCCCTTGAAATATAGGACTAAAATATTGATTGTTTGAGCTAAGGCATTTTAAAGAAACTTATATTTGAAGTGGAGCAGAGTTGGAGCAAGGGATCCTAGTTAAATTTGCTTCTTTCTTTGCCATTGGAGACATTCAGTTCCCATCCCCCTGAACCCTCGGGTGATTGGTCAGCAAGTGGAATGGGGCATAGAGAAAAGCCAATGCGAAATCCTGTACCTAGGTCAGTGAGTACTTAGCATTTTTGTTCTTTTGGTCTTTCATTTGAAATACTTACTCCAATTTTTGGCACCACCTTAGCTTTTTCCTTTTTCTAGCTGATTATGTATCCCAAGTATGTTTTTGGCACATATAAAGCCTAAGCCCCAATTGCTTTAAACAGATTTGAGATTGAATAGATATCTTAAGGGCTATTGATGGGTTGCAATGAGCCTAGAGCCGTTGCTGGAGGAATGAGTTGCAGAGTGACATGGTGGATTGTTGTGATCTGGTAGGGGAGTAGACTACAATACATGAACATTTACAATTCACTTGTATAGAATGTAATTTTACCCTTATTATGTGCGTGTGTCAATTAGAATATAATTAACGAGAGATTAGCCTTATAAGAAGTTTAGAAGAAATATTGGAATAAGTATGATTTGGATCTTGACCTCTTCTACATTTTTGTGTAATTTTGCGGTTACCTCCACTATTTTTATTGTATTGCAATTTTTTTCTTTCTTGTTTTGCCTTTGAGGTGGAGGGGTCAATTGAAGTATGAATGTCTTTCCTTATATACAGTTGTATTCATCAAATGTACCATGGAATATTGGGTGCAGAAATAAATAAAAAGTGAAGCATCTTGGTTCCTATTACTGTCACATTTCACATGACTGCTTCGCCCTTTTCTTTATATTTATCCCTTGGTTATTAATGTTACTGTGTTTTTATTTACTTAGAATTTTCTCTACAGCTTCACAGGTACTTTCAGTGAGAAGGTTACAAGAACTGTGAGGCAATTCTCTCCACACTTAGCTGCTAAGATGAGACCTCCTCATACGTAAGCATATTTATTTGCTATTGTTTGTAAAAATTATCTATAAAAGGCTGCCTCATTTATTGTATATTTTACTGGCAGACCTGTTATTCGTGGACGTCCATCAGCTAAAAGGGCAATTCATATATGTGGTCAGCCCCGTTGGGTGTTTGTCCTGATATTTTCTATTGGTAATTACATACTTTCAGAGTCTGGACGTTTTTTTTTTTAAAAGTAATGTGTTATTTTTTTTAATCTTGTCCTTTCAGATTCTGGACTGAATAATTAAATGAATTTTATTCTTGTTCTTTCCTCATTTTGTAGTGAGTTTCATCCTTTGGTATGCATCTTGCGGCTTGTTGACTGTTCTATGGGCACTTGCCATTGGTCTTCTTGGTTGGTTTCTTTCTTAAGCTTCACACTTATTCCTTATTCTTAAGATTATTCTATCAATCAAAACTGACCTATTCTCACCCCCTATTCCCCTCCCTCCCTCCCTCCTTCCCTCTCTCTCTCTCTCTATTACAGCTACTATCCTTCATGCGAGTTTTAGAACACCTAATCTGAAAGCACGTTTAAACACATTCCGTGAGGAATTTCGTGCTGTTTGGCGCAATTACAGTGAACTGTAGCTTTGATGTTGTTAACAGCATGTAAGTAAATCCAAGTTGAATTTACTGAGGCTGGGGATTTATATGAATCTATGCTTTTTATTTTCATTGCATATATATAGAAGCTGTTAAAATTCATCTTTTCCCTTGTTGGGAATTACTGCCTATTACTCTTGCCTTTGGGATATGTGAATGCTACACCTAAATTAGAATTTATAATTTATATTATGCACTTGAAAATTTCTTTTTATATCTTATAATTGCTAGTATGCTGTTTTATTTTGGGTGAATGACAGTGCCATCAGTTGTTCCAAAAGTAGGAGTGCTACATTCTAATATGTGATTATATGGTAAATCATATGTTAACCCAAAAGTGTTCCTTAAGTGCTAGGCAAGTCTGGGACCAAAGTTCATTTAAACCTTGAAGTATACAGCATTTGCTCAGGTGTGCATGAGTTGCACACCATACATCAGGCTTTAGGTTAAAAAATGTGTTTCTTTGAAAGATTAATGCAAGGAAACAGAAATATGGATAAAGCTAGCAAGTGCAGGTTTCAGCTCTAGGAATGCTCCTCTCTCTCTCTCTCTTTTTATGATACTTGTTTTACATATGCGAGCCAGAGGTTTTATGAAGCTTTCATAGTATTAGAAGCAAGCTGCAACTATTGTGTAATATTATGAAGCTCTTCTTTTAAGATAATGAGCTAAGTGAATGACCTGTGATTTGTATCATAAATCTTTATTAGAAAAAAAGCATATCAATTGTTGTGTTGTGTTGGGTCGTGTGCGTTTGGCTCTTTGCAATGCGTGTAGGGAATTGAAATTTGTTGTGTTATGTGTCCTTGGCTGTTTGTGATGTGGACCAATGATATTTACATTATATTTAAGCATATCAAGATGTTTGTGTGTGTGAGAGTGAGAGAGAGGTGTGTGTGTGTGTGTGTGTGGGAGAGAGAGAGAGAGAGAGAGAGGGAGAACAAGAGTGGGAGGGATAGAAGAAAACCCAAGTCATACTTGTTAAATGTAATTCCTGTCGATGCTAAATATCCATATTAATTACTATATATATGTATCATGGTTCATTCTTGGTATGTCCTTGTGTCCAGAATTGTGTTCTATCCATCAAATATTCAAATCTGCAAAAGTCAGGCATTTTCTGTTTGGTTCTTACTTCTTAGTGATGGAATAACATTATATTTTTCCTATTTGGAACTTGAAATCCTAGAGTGCATAGTTGCATAAATTGCACAATTTTTCTTCAGTAAAATGTCCCACCAATAGGCAGTGCAGAAGCCTAGCCTATCAGTTTTGTTAATTTTCAAAAGTTCTAATGCTAACAGCAGCTTCTTTGCTTTTGTACAGGGCTGTACTGTGATACTTGTTCTTAACTTGGGTTTAGCTGCTGGTTTTGTTGCTTCAAAAATAACTCACTAACTGGACTGGTATTCCTGGGCGAAGGCTGCCAATCTTCATATTGTCTCCGGCATTATGTAAATTGTCGTCAGGCCCTCTCCTTTCTGTATAGCAAACTGTTCCCATTTATATCCATATTTGAAGAAACCTAATTGGAGGAAACATTCATAGAATTTATGGGCGAGGTATTAATAGCCCTTCTTTTTGGTGTCGAGTATTCTGTCTACTTCAGTGGAAGCACCACATGATTCCTGTTGCATGAATTACTTTGATGGAGAAAAAGTTGTATTTGTTGTTTTCTTGATGTGCTCAAGATCCTATCAGATGTTCATTCATGAGAAATGAAGCATTATTATTTTTTAATAGATTTTGTTTTCAGGTATTGTTTTGGCTGTGTATGATCATCATAGATATGTGAGAGCAAGCTTTCATTTTGTGATATCATGTAACTTCTGCATTCAGAGTTGGAGAAGTGAGATTCAGAGAACTTATTAACTGGTGGATAATGATTTGTATGCTTTTTTTTTTTGTGCCTTTAAGCACTAACTTTTTATTTTTTATTTTCCAAACAATACTTAATTATTTTTGTTATGACTTATGATGAAGGCCAGAGGTGTAAAATGAAAAATTAGTTACTAAAAGTATTAATTTATTATGTTTAAAAGATTTAATATCCAAAAAATTACATATGTATATATAGCCTTAAAGTTAATAAAGTATTATATAAAAAATTATATGCTAAAATTCAAACTGAATATTTATTATTCAATTTATTAAATATTCACTAAAAATAAAAATTATTATATTTCATAAGAAAAATTTAATGTCTTATTTGATTAATTATATATTATTGAAATTATTTTTCTCACTAGTTTTATCATAATTTCTTTAATTAATTAAAAAATTGATCTAGATTTATTAATTATTTAATAATAAATTATTATTTATACAACGTGTAGAGCGTTCATTTTTTTTATAAATTTATAAATTTAGAAAACTATTCATTTATTGAATATTATATATAATAAATTAAAGATTTATTGTATATATAAAAATCTACAATAAATTAAAGATTTAGGTAATTTGTACAACTTTAACATCAGGAAATTCATTTTGTTTTACAAAAAATAAAAGAAAATATATTTCCCGTTCTAACTTTATTAATTTACCTACCATCACAACACAACGTAAATTACCAAAAATTTTGCAAAAAGTTAAGAAAATTTTATTTTTTAAGTGCACATGGCCATGGGCATGTCGCGTACCAACAACAACCATCTCTGCTCATCTCAAGTTTTACAGTAACACACAGAAAAGAGGGAGCGGGACTTGACACCCGAGCGAATGTTGAACATGTTTAAGACAGTTATAGAAAAATCAATTATGCGTCCCTCAAATTTATATAGTTTATTTTATTAAGTCTTTATAAATTTATTGTATTTTAAAAAATCCTTAAACATTTATTTGATATAATATTGAACCCTTTTTTAGTAAAAAGACGGAAAGTAAAATTTATATTTAAGGGTTTGATGTTGTATCAAATAAAATTTAAGGATATGTCGTATCAAATAAATGTTTAAGAGTCTTTTAACACATAATAAATATATAGGGATTCAATAAAACAAACTACGAAAGTTCAATGGTCACCTAATGGATTTTTCCTTAAAAAATAGGTTTAAATACGTTCAACCTGTCCAACCCATCTAAAACACAAAATGATACGATTAAATTATATAGGTATAATATATCTGCAGTAATTATACTTGTATTAATTTATCATGTTGCTCTTTATACTTTTAATTTTATCAAATTAACACCTCAATTTATTCATGGCTTATTATATAAACACTTATAATTTCATGAATTTATCACTTTTGCCCCATATACTTGCATAAATCTGTCACTTTACCATTGTATGTATGCTGATGTGTCATTCCACTTATTTTGTCAATAATGCAATAAGTGTTTATATGATAGGTTATAAATAAAATGAGGTGTTAACTTGGTAAAACTGAAGGTACAAAAGATAAAGTGACAAATTCATGTAGGTAGTTACAGATATAATATACCAATTATATAATA
This sequence comes from Mallotus japonicus, assembly GCA_949634005.1. NCBI lineage: Eukaryota > Viridiplantae > Streptophyta > Magnoliopsida > Malpighiales > Euphorbiaceae > Mallotus > Mallotus japonicus. The sequence goes on along the minus strand of CATIWK010608662.1, from coordinate 3,615 downwards.
TATTAACATATAATACACGATAATTTAAAAATATATGCCTCCAATTATTAAAAATATTATGAATGTAATTAAAAATATGTATATCAATTAACTTAAAATTCATACAGTTAATTTTTTGTATATAGTTAACTATAAATTAATAAATATTTGTATATTATATATTAATATTTAAATAATGTATAAATATAATTTTTATTGAAATATTATTTACAATATTGTCATAACATATAAAAATATTACTTATTTTAATGAATTTTCATATTTTATTTTTTTAATATTTTAATATTTTAAATTTGTTAAACATATTATAGACATATCATTGTATATTTAAATACGTTTTAATTTAAACGAGTTAAATAGGTCACGTCATATAACTTGCTTTATAAATGAGTTTAAATTTAAATTTTAAATATTTTAACACAAATTAATTAAATGAGTCATATTTGAATTTACCATTTTTATGCTTTACCCAATACCCATGTCTCAATAAAATTCGTTTATGACTACTGATATGTATTGCCAACTCTACATATGTTGATTTAGTAATTGAGAGATACACATTCTCTCATCGGGTCAAATGCACGAGATGGTATCGAACTTTTGATTTGTTTCAACTCAGTTATCAAATTTTAATTTGTTTCTTTTTAGATACCAAACTTTTATTTCATTTAATAGTCACTAAAATTTTTTTTGGTACTTGAACAATTCAGAATTACTATTTTAATCCAGAATTAAATATTTTTTTTTTGCAAACAAATCCATATTTTCTATACATTTATGGGAAATAAGGAAAAAGTTAAAAATCATTTTGATTCGACCTAGTAAGAGCAAACTCATTCTGAATGGTATCAGAGTCTAGAAGAAGTAAACTTTCAAACTATTTATAATTTCTGAACTAAATTAAAAAGATAACGAGATTGAGGGATTAAAATGGTTTTTAAGTAAAATTTAGAGGACTAAAAATTTTTGACAGTACTCTTTGAAACAAAATCAAAGTTAAGTGACTCTAAAGAAATAGATTGAAACTTAGTACCCAAATTTCAATAAGTGTAAAGTTGGGTGACCACTTTACATTTAACCCTTCTCTCATCATTGTGTGTGTTTTTCTTTCGCAAAATAAAATTTATATCATATTCTGTGGACCTAATATCACCTCACACGTAATACAATTGAAGCAGTCTTTTCAATTACATTTAGCAGCTGCCCACCCAAAAGTAAGGAAAAAAAAGAAAAAGAAAAAAAAAGACATCATATCCATATGAAAGTAGAATAAGATATGTCAACGATAAGATAGTTAAGTGGTAACTCCTTTTCAAGAATATTTTGAGGTGTAGAATTTGAATTCTACCGTTATCAATTTAAAGGATGTTTAGATCATATAACCTCCCTATTAACAAATTGCATAAATCCCTGTAACTCATAAGAAATGATTAGATGTGTTAATATTTTTCTAATATTAAAAAAAAATTATATTATGATATTAGGGGAAATATCATCATAATTTATAGTAAAAGTATAATATTTTAATGACAAGCAATGATATTTTAAAGTGTTAAAAAATAACGTTCTTTTCGTCATAAAATATAATAACTTTTTATCATAATTTTGTGATACAATATGATTTTTTTTATGATATCATTATATTTCGTGAATATATTATGATATTTTCATGCGTTATTAATAAAAAAAAAATTAAAAACACGTGTAGGCGGTGTTGTTAATGACTATAACATTGTACGAGCTCAAAGTCCATTAGAAAATATAATCTTGGACAATAAATTTTAAATTGGAGATAGAGTAGCCACTTGAGTGAAATTCGGGAGTGGACTTGAATATAGAAAAGGAGGAGGAAATAATTATTGAGGATAATCTCTTTCTACCATGCAGTGGCAATAATAAATTGTCTCAATGTGGACATGGACTTAAAGCAAAAAATCAGACAGGAAAAGGAGGTGTGGGACACACTTGTCCTATCCTCTATAAAATATGACTCCAAACCATCATCTGTAGACATTCATGTGGAGTCCATTATTCCAACAGATTGGGGTGAGGAGTTCTGAGATAAAAATGTAAAATAGAATCAAATCTGACGTCCCAACCAAAGACCAAATAAACCCAGGAAATATTGGAGGCTTATTTCATATTGAAGATACCTAACAATAGAGGGAAAGTTCTCAGCCCTCGATAGGAGGCCACCACCTATACCTAATTCCAAATTTAGGCAAAGAAATGATGAAAGGTCTGCACCAAAATTTAAACAATCTAGATTTATGGTGTCACCACTTGTTTTGTCAAGCAAGTAGTGGCATAGGGTGGAGCATAAGCAATTTTCTCAGTTATCAACACACACAAAAGAGGAAACTTCAGAGACAAAGATCAATTGAGAGAAGGTAAAAGAAACAAAAAGTTCAATATGATGTTAAGTCCAAATTCGAGCCTAAAGCTATAGAGGATTCAATTTCAAACAAGAGTCTATCAACCCAAAAGGATCATTTTAGAGAATCCATTAGGAGAGGTAGCAAAACAAAAATAATGATTTTACTAATATTACTGTTGACAACCGCAACACTGAGTTCAAGGAGTAATTATTTTGCATGAGACTATACTAAAATGCTAAGTTCTAAACAAAGAGGTGGTTGAGTACTACCTCCCTATCAAGTTTTATTTTTGTCGTTTGAAGAGTATCAAAGGAGGTGGACTTAAAAAAATATTGTCCATTATGTCGAAAATGAAAGCTACGTAATTCAAATAAATGACAGGCCTCTGACCAGAAATTTGCTACTTAGTGACAATATTTTTCTTTGAGTTTTGAAAGTTAGTTACTACCTTAAATAAATAAAGTTTGAATTTTATGAGTTTTAGTGTGATAATATTTGTTGTTATTTTATTTGGTATGTTCTTTTTTTGTGTGTAAGTGCTGAGAATAATGATGGGTTGATGAAATTTAAGCAACATAATGGCTGAAAATTGAGCGTTTTGTTTCATGGGTAATGCATGGCAGTGGTGCACATGGTGGTGTGATTAGTGAGTTGATGATGATCCTAGCCAAAGGGTTAAACATTTTTGTTGTAGAAAATTAAATGTTATGGCTAATCGAAAAGTGACAAGTAAATGCAAAACAAATCCTTAAGGGAAAAAGGTGCAATTTAAAGCAAGGTAATTTCATTTTGTTAAAGAAGATACAATCTCTTAATTGTGCTACTAATGTGAAATTATAGTACAAAACAGGCATATGAAAAAATGGCTTGCTACCAAATAGATTTAGCTTATAAATGAGCTTTGTGCACCATTGAAGCCATTAAGAACCAAAATTAACTTATCTATGTTGCTAGCAAATTCATGAATTTCCAAGAATGCCAAACTAAATTTCATGAGCTATATATCAAGCAAGGAAAGCTTTTGAGGTATGATTCCTGTTAGAGAATGTATATTTTCATGAAAAGTGGCCTTAAGAAAATGTAGTTTTTAGTCAAATTAAGTAAATAAATTATATTATTCATGTTTGGCTTGAAATTCTGGAGAAATCAAGGCAAAAGAGATAGATATAAGGATGATATGAATTTGGCATGAAATCACAATGTTTCTGAACAATTCTCAAAGAATTCATCAAAAAAG
>CATIWK010608590.1:0-10652 GCA_949634005.1 Mallotus japonicus | reverse complement strand
TATATATATGATTATATTAAGTGTTTAAATTTATATATAGTTTTTATTTTATCACACTAACTATATTAAGTGATAAAATAAAACTCCATGAAATTTAAACACTTAATATAATTATATATATATATATATATATATATATATATATATAACGTGTCCCGCCTGCATCGTGTTCTTAAATTTTAAAAATCTTCGTATCGCCATGTCCGTATCGTGTCGTATCGCCGTATCCGTGTCCGTGCTTCTTAGCTTCTAACAAATATTGTTTAAAATATATGTATTAATGTAAAAATAATATGCATTTTTAATGCTAAAATCATTTAATGAGTAATATATTATTCAACTAACCACAATAAACTCACAAAAAATCAAATTTATATGTATTTTTAATTTAATTATGAATAAAAAAATAAATTTTAAAATAAATTTATAATATTTTAAAAAATAAGTAATTAGTTGGATTGATCGTAAATCATATATAGAATAAAATTTATCATTGAAAATTAATATTATATTAATATTTATCATAAAATAATGATGATATTAGTTAAAAGAGTACTAAAGTGTAAAAAATATAAAACACATGGTACTTAAAAATAAAAAAATCATAAATAATTTTGTCAAAAGGCAAAACCACATAATCAAAATTGTATTTATCCCAAAAAAAAGTTCCTCAATTATTACAATGCTTTCATCATACTTTTAGAGTGTGTTTGAATGCAAGTATTTGATTTGAAATCTTAGATTTTAAATATTGAAATTTCAAATAATATGTAGTTACATGTCATTTCCTTATTTATTTATTTAAAAAAAACTTCAACATACTATTAACGCATTGAATTTCAATACTAGAATTATTTAAAATTCACATTTAAATAAATTTACATTTATAATTTAGGATTTTTTTACATTTACAATAAAAAGAAAAATTGAAAATTTCAACTGGTTTAAACTATGTTATTTCACAATAAAAATAAAATCCCAAATTAACTTTTGAAAAACTCTTTTATAAAAAATATTCAAAATCATATAATTTTTCATTTTCATTTTGGCACTTCAAAATCAGCGACAAAGGGTCTCGGGTTCGAGACCTTTCGTCCCCCTCCCCCACTTTAGTCAAAAAAAAAAAAATCAGCGACAAAAATTTTGAGTGCACCGCCACATTTATTTATCAAAAAACCCGCGGGTATTTCCTTTCTGAAAAAAACACACTTTATCCACGTCATCAATCCGCACATACGCCAACAATCTGTAACCGTCCATTCAAAATCAATCAACAATCCAAAACGCTCTTTATCCAATCACACGGATCGATTCAGCTATTTAAATACTCAAAAGAACCACAAATCCTTCAATTCAGAGAATAAAAAGAATTCAAAATCCCTCTCAAATTTACCGAGAAAATTCGTCAAGCTTTCCGGGAAAATGTCAGGTCGTGGAAAGGGAGGCAAGGGATTGGGAAAGGGAGGAGCAAAGAGGCACAGGAAGGTGCTGAGGGATAACATTCAAGGCATTACCAAGCCTGCTATTCGTCGTTTGGCTCGTAGAGGGGGTGTTAAGAGGATCAGTGGTTTGATCTATGAGGAGACTCGTGGAGTTCTGAAGATATTTCTTGAGAATGTGATCAGAGACGCTGTGACTTACACTGAGCATGCCAGGAGAAAGACTGTTACTGCTATGGATGTTGTTTATGCTCTGAAGAGGCAGGGAAGGACTTTGTATGGGTTTGGAGGTTAGATGAGGTTCTTATCGGAGAAGTCTTGCTGTCAAGAAAAGTTGAATGTGTTTGGTAGCGGCGGCAGCGGTGTTTTTAGGGTTATAGTGTTTTCCTTTTTTTTTTTTTTTTTTTTTCCTGGTCTGAAAGAAAATGGATGGAAGTGATGTGTAATTATGAAGGTAATGTTTGAAATGTAATTCAAGCTTTGAATTGCAGGTCTAATGAAATTTGGTTCAGTTTCGTTTTAGTTTTTACTTGTTTCATGCGCAATGGTAACAGCTGCTTTTGAGGAAGAGCCCTAGAAAAGGGTTCAAATTGAAATGAATTTAATTCAATTCGATGCATGGAAGCTTGATTCACTTTCAGGGGCAAATAAAATCTTAGTCTTTGAGTATGAACAAAAGCACAACTTTTTAGGGTTGATGCCTCCAAATAATTAATTGCTGTTGAATTCAATAAACATAGCCTATTCAATTGTGATGACGTTTTCATTGTACCAAGTGTCTCGTCTTCCAGTTAACTTTCAATTAGAGAATGAAACAGCAAAAAAGCACCACCTCCAAACTGGTGAAACAATGCAATTAGACTATTGAAGAAAAACAGAAGTTAGAGATTAATTTTGATAATTCCTTGAAAACACCGAAATATCTATGTTTGAAAGTAGGTACAGTTCTTTCTAATCAAAACTAATAAAATCTTCAATTGTTTAAACCAACCCTTCACTCTGAAATTAGGGTCAGTTAGAACGGCAAAGACGGACAGATACTTGGGTTTATCAGTCTGCTTTACTCTGTCTTGTGCTTTGATCTTCTTGAATTGCTTAGTCCGGTCCTGCACCTTCCCACAAACTTTAGAACCTCATCGATTAGAATAACTGGGAAAGCAACAACTATCACCAGAAGCCATTCGTTTAGGCTGAGAGGAACAATGTTGAATATTTGAGCCAGGAATGGTACGTAGAGGATCAAAAAGTGCATGCCAAATGACACAAACATTGCCAGTAGAAGCCACGGATTAACCCATGGAGGCATTGTCAGCAGACTACCATCCTCTGACAGAGCATTGAGGGAATTGAACATCTCAATGGCAACCAACACAGAGAGGGATAGAGTCGATGCCTTGATTTTTCCAGTGCGGAAGTATTCACATGGGTTGTCATCAAATCTAAATTCTCGAGACCCAGCTGTGAATGGCGAAACTTTAAAACCTTCCCAAGTGCTGCATTTTTCCCAGTTGGCCAGTTGAGAGTATGTGACAAGACTATGACCATCTCCGCTGAGGTCAATAAACATGAATCTATCATGTGTGTACCATATGATGAATATACCCACTGTTGCTAGCCCAACATAAGTTCCAATCACCTGCATCGAGTACAAATCGATGTTAGCAAAATGTTTTAAACCAGCTTCATCAAATCTGAATGCTAGAACACGAAAATAATTTTGTTTTTATGATAAAAGAAAAAAAAGAATGCAGTCTCTGTACCAGGTAACGGAATAAAATCCAAGGTGTAATCAATGAGTCATCACTCTTTCTGGGAGGCTTCTTCATAATATCATTGTCCGGGGGATTGAATCCTAATGCTGTTGCCGGTGGCCCATCAGTCACAAGATTAACCCAGAGAAGCTGGACAGGAATCATCCCTTCTGGAATACCCAAAGCAGCTGTCAAAAATATGGATGCAACCTCACCAATATTTGAGGAGATCATGTACCTATAAACATTAGCGGAAGAAACAATATTAAAAAAAAAAAAATTAAACAATTTGTCTTTACTGTCGGTAATAGTTCTCAGTCTAGAAATTTTACAGCACAAAGTTCAGGTTGTGCAACAGATATAGGTGCTAATTCAGCAGCCAACAACAATCATGACAATAAGACACAGACCAACTTCATTTGAAAAGAAATGGGCATTTTAATGGGTAATAGCAGACATGATGAATAATGAAATACTACACATTCACAGAAAACAGCAGTTTCAACGCTTAAGAATTGAATGCCACCAGCAGTTGCAGACATGATTATTAATCCAAAGGCTTGCTAATTGTTAAGACTAATTCTGGGGCGCTCACATAATTTAAATGGATAACATATCAGCATATGGGAGTCCCATGCCACCCACAAATAAATGCAGAGCAATGGCTATTTAACATGCTTTAGCCCAAATCAAGAATATCAAACCTGATGAAAGCCTTCATATTGTCGTAGATGGACCTGCCTTCACCAACAGCAGCAACTATAGTGCTAAAATTATCATCTGCTAGCACCATGTCAGAAGCTTCTTTTGCAACCTGCAATGAGAAATAGTTTTGAAAAAGACAAATATGTAGCATAAGCAAAGAATGTTGGGTGATTTAGAGTAGAAGAGAGAATTAAAATGGCTTGGTGCTTATTCAGTATTGTTGCTATGATCGACCTTGACATTTTTTTAAGGTGTGAAAAAAAAACAACTATATGTTGTTTCTAGGCAAATTACATGATTAGCAAGGTTATGAAAAATGTAGTTAAATGCAATTTTATAATGCTTTTTGCAACATATGCTTCAAGAAAGCAGTTTCAAGTCAACCTCAACACAGAGCACACACTCAGTTCTGCAGTATGTAGTCATTTGAAAAGTAAACTCACACAAATCTATTGCCATGATGACCATCAAAAATATGGAAACCAAAAATATGCCCATGCTATAAATAAGTTAAAATGCATCACCAAGTAGTAGATAGAGAAAATGCTATGAGGATGCAGCACTACATGCAGGAAAAATGTATATATTTATGCAGATACCTGCATCATTATTAACCAAATGAAGATCATGATGATGATGCAACAACTTCAACATACCTAATGTTCGAAATGAAAAAAAATCATACCTCTGTCCCAGCAATTCCCATTGCTATGCCGATATCAGCCAACTTTAAAGCTGGTGCATCATTCACTCCATCTCCTGTCATGGCAACAACTTCACCCTGTTCTTTAAGCAACCTCACTATTTCTTGTTTATGCCTTGGTTCAGCCCTAGAGAACAACAAGCCACCATCTTGCTTTAAGTGATTCTTTTGATTAGGATGATCCATGAATTCTTTCCCAGTCAAGCTTCTTGAACCGATATCATCGTAAGGTCCAAATACGCCTATTTCACGACAAATAGCTTCTGCTGTATTTTTGTTATCTCCTGTAATGACCATAACACGGATTCCAGCTGCTCTGCAGTCCTCAATTGCTTGACGAACCTCTTTCCGAGGAGGATCCTTTCAGAATTTAAAAGCATGAATAAGTGCCATGTGAATGGAAGAAATTTCCAACACAACCAACAGAAAGAAACAAAATAAAAAATCTTTAAAGGAAAAGCAGCAGCTTATAAGACCAACTTACCCTCAACCCAACTAAGCCAGCAAAAATAAGTTCACTCTCAATAGAAGAATAATTGGATGGGTTGAGTAAGAGCTGATGAGCAGGGTCGTCCTCATCACCATTATATGTTTCAAATCTTGGAACTTCTGCTTTGTATGCAAAACCTAGACATCGTAATGCGTTTGTTGACATGTCATGAAGGCTTTGCAAGATAAGCTCTCTTGAATATTGATCCAGTTCCACAACAGAGCCATCAAGCAACTGAATATATGAACTTCTCTCCAATAAGTTCTCTACTGCACCCTGCCACATAATATTAGGCTATTCAGAAAAAGTCTTGTTTCTAAAACATCAAAAATAAACAGCAGAAGGTATGATAGAAAAGCTTAAAAAGCACTAGTAAGTCACCATGTTAAACATTTACTAGGAATTCCAAACAGCAACAACAAATCAAGAGGAGAAATTTTTCTTTCTTTTACACAAAAATATACACTTGCTAAGCCAAATTATTGAAAAAGTTCACAAAGATAACATTTTAATAACAATCTTCTCTTGTAGGCAAGCAAATACTGAGTATGACAACAGAGAAAAACTATCTACTCAAGAAGTACAAAAAGAAAAGAAATTAAGTAGTAGAAGGTGCAAGAAAGCATAAAAACAAGTGCATGTATCATCCTTACAATTGTAGGCAAACACCGACTCCCAAGACTCACATACACATCCAAAGAGAGAGAGAACTAGATTTGGGAAAAATTATCAAACATAATCCTAGTTTAATAATAAGATGTACAAGCATTTCACAACTCTTGTTTGAAGCAACTCGGCTTTATTTGGACTTGTAACCAATAGTTTTAAGTATCAAATTCTTTTGCAGCCAAAGCAAAGCTAGTAACAGTTTTTCATTTGGAGAAAAACAATTTCAAACAGCTAGAATGTCTCAGCCGATGAAAGGATAACACTTTAGAAAAAAAAAAATGAACAAATGATAGCTGAACATTGAAGAGGGAAAAAAAAAAAACCTTGACTAGCAGTGATTTTTTGCCTGAGCTGGAATTAACAATGACTCCCATGGATTTCCGATCTCGGTCAAATTCAAGAGTTGCAATGCGCTGGTCCATTTTATTCCATAATTGACAACAGCCTGAAGTGGCATAACATAGTGGAGAACATGTCAGAGCCAGGAACCTTAAAGAATAATGAAAATAAAAAACTGAAATTAAAACAACAAAAATAAATACAGTAACATACGCAAAACATCCCCATGACTTGAAGATGATCCATTAAGTCCACCTGGAAATCCCATTTTTTCAACAAGAACCTGGTACAGAACAGAGAAGCAACCAATGAGGTCCCAAGAATTTCTCTAGTATCTCATCACACGGACCAAAAATATTGTTGCTTAATGCCCACGTGCATGCAGTTGAAGGAGAAGCATAATTACATAGTATTTTGGATATTAACAGGACCTATATTTAAATGCAAAGAATGCTGCTGAAAGCAAAACATCAGAGGCAACATGATTTTCTTATGCTCAAGTCAATTCCTTCTGGCATGAGGTTAAATTTTTTTTATAAAAAAAATTCAGAAAGTTACTTTACTTTTAATGCAGCCTCGGTAGGCATTCCACTAGCAACATAATGTTGGCCAGATTGCTCGACACCAGCATCATTGCAAACTGCAGCAATCTTTGCAATAATTTGAAGATTAGAGTCCATTCGACCCACTGGCCAGTCTTCTATATTCCCATCAGAAGGATTGTAGGAAGTCCCTTCCACATTGAAAGATCGAAGAGTACCAACCCTAGAACCCATAGCCACTAGCTTTGACACAGCCATCTGATTGGTTGTCAAAGTACCTGTTTTATCAGAACATATCACTGTTGTACAACCAAGAGTCTCAACACTGGGCAACTTTCTAACAAGTGCATTTTTCTGAGCCATCTTTCGAGTTCCAAGTGCTAAACATGTAGTAATGACTGCAGGCAACCCTTCTGGTATAGCAGCCACAGCCAATGCCACAGCAATCTCAAAGTAGTACGTGCACTTTTCAAATGAGAACTTGAAATTCTTTGGCCAACCATCAACATATTCCCAGGTAAGAAAGTATTTCACATTAATTAGCCAAACCAATGCACAAATAACTCCGATAATCAAAGTTAGCAGCTCTCCAAATTCATTCAATTTTTTCTTCAATGGGGTATCATCCTCATTCTGTGAGGCTTCATGAATCTGTGAATGCACCTTCCCTATCTCTGTATTCATTCCTGTCTGTGTAACCAAGCATATGCAATTTCCATTCACCACTGTTGTCCCAGCAAAAACCATGCATTTCTTCCCCTGAATATCAGTATTTTCAGCAACGGCCTTTGCAGTCTTACTCACTGCTTCACTCTCTCCAGTCAAAGACCCTTGTTCAACCCTAACAGTGGAGCTAATCAAACTCAAAACTCTCAAATCCGCAGGCACCTTATCACCAACTCTCAACTCCACAATATCTCCCGGAACAAGCTCTTTAGCTGGTAAATTCACCAGCTTCTTACCATCTCTAATAACAGTAGCCTGCTCAGACTGAATCTCCTTCAAAGCTTCCAATGCTTTCTCAGCATTACTCTCTTGCCAAATACCCACAATCGCATTCACAATCAAGATCAAAAAAATCACCAAAGGTTCAACAAACGCAGTGATCTCCATCTCCCCACCTTCTTCCCCATCAAACCAAGCTAAAACAAAGGAAATAACAGCGGCAAACAATAAAATCCTAACTAACGTATCATTAAATTGTTCCAAGATGAGCTTAAACATGGAGACACCCTCATGCTTCTCTAATTCATTAAAACCATAGATCTGCCTCCTCTTTTCAACGTCTTGAATTGATAATCCAAACTCACGATTCACTCCATATTCCTCTTCACATTCTTGAATTCCTTTAGCCCAGGCTGGAAACATCCCTTCATTCCGCTCTTCTACCCCAATTTTTTCCCTTTTACCATAATCCTCCCCTCCTTTACCCATCGAATCAACACCTCCTGAAATCCAGAACCAAAAAAATCCTTCAACAATAAAAAAAAATAAAAAAAAAAACCCAAACCTAAACAATAAGATCACGATTTAAAGAAAACAACAATCAGTCAAACAAAAGTAACATATTTTCTCGGTAAACAAACAGAAAACGAAATCAGTCAATCCATCCCAAGAAAAAAAAAATTACCTGTGAAAGTGCAATCTTGAGAGAGCGAGACTGGTTTCTTCACCGCAGAATCAGTTACTCACTCACTCTGAAGAAGCAGTAGCGATCTGTGTTCGACTGTAAGTTGGATTTAGGGTTTCATTAGCAGAGATTAGAAGTCAGATCTAACCAAAATCAAATAATTCTAATGATAGAAAAACTAAATACGACACTGAACGATTATATTGCTTCTTTTTTATTTATTTTTTTGTTTAATGGTAGTATTTATAGATATACACACACATACGTACATAAAGCTTTGCATATAATAGTTCTGTTTAGGTGTGGAAGATGCTGCTGTCCACATACTAGAACCAATAGCATTACGCCACGTAAACAGACTGGCTATTATTGGGTCGCTTTCCTTTCGGCAACAAATGTACAGCAGAAAACTCCTCTTCAAAACTAATTACTAATTAATTAATTTAAAATTAAAGCAAGAAAATTCATGCTTTTTTTTTTTTAACATGTGAGAAAATTCATGCTTATTTCTTCTTTCTGATTAGAAAAATAAAAGTTTCATTGGAATTAGGCATATTCTTCTTTTTTATTCTCTATTTGTTTTATGTCTAACCTCCCAAAAAAATAATAATATAAAGAGTGTAGTTATTTACTAATTAAAATATTTTAAGATGTAATTTAATATAAGTTTGTAATTTATAAAATAATTGCTATTATATTTATATTTTTGGTTGTATTGTCAATATAGATTTTCATGAAAATAATAAACATAAATATTAGTTTCTAAATACTAGATTTCATCCAAAATTGCATAATTTAAATTTTATTTTTCGCCTTTTCTCTAAAAATATTTTTCACTATTGTTTTACTTTTAATCTTATTTTACATTTGAAGAAGATACTTTATGAATCAAAATATTGAAAATAATGTTTTTATTAATATAATTTATCTTGGAAAATCATAAATAAAAACCAAAAGCAAACAATTAAGAAATTAATACCAAACAAATTCTTTTTTCATTGACTTCTTTTTATAATTTTTGAGTTCTAATAAAATTCACTTTTTTTCCAAAATATAACGATAATCATATTTTTTTTTTGAAAAAATTATAATAAAAAATATAAAATTAATATCAAAGAGCCCTAATAATATCATCATAATAGCTAGAAATACAAATAAACTTACAAATTATGTTTAAAAAAATGAGAAAAAAAACTTACAAATGCTTAAAAAATATTAAATCTTGAAGTTCTTTGACTTCTATTTAGACCATATTTGTATGTGATATAAATTTATTATTTTTTAATTAAATTGAGAAACTTATTTATGTGAGATATTCCCGAGGAAGAATTTTCCTTGCATCTTCTTCTTTATAATTAAGCTTTGATTTACTTTCATTGATTTCATAGGCAAATCCCAATGAATAGTTGTTAATAGGTGTTAATTATTTTAAGAAAGAAGGAAAATTCCTTTTCATTTCCTTTTCATCTTCACCTAATTTTTTTTATTTGCATGTATTTTATTTTTTATTCTCATTTTTTTTATGTTTAGATGTAATTTATTTTTATTATATTTTTTTTATTATGTGAGTGGTGGTAGTAGAGGTGAATCCTTATAGATAAAATTTGTCTATTACATTATTTATATTTTTTTATTACATTATAACCAATTAAAAAAATATTACAAATATATTTTATGTAGGAGTTGAAATCAAAACCTTATTCCTAAAGTCTCATCGCAATAATCATTTTTTTTTTTTGACCAAACAATAATCAATTCATATGCGTCTTGAAAAAAATTTTATATCTTATTTAGCACAAGAAGGAAAGAATATTGAAAAAGTAGATGTGGAAAAAGTAGATGTAGTGGACAAGCCTCCTGGATCTTACTTTAGAAATAATTATTAAATTTGTGAATTTTATAGTAGTTTTACCATCAAAATTGTCCATTGATTGGATTAAAATATTGTGAGTATTATTATAATATAAACTTTAATATTAATATTTATATACTTTTTAGCCAAAAAAAAAATGCTAAATATATGGTAATCTATTCTTTCTTTTAAAACTATTCAAATTTCAAATGCAATAAAAAAATAAAATAAATGATAATGGGAAAATATTCAATTATTATGTTTTTTGGAGGGATTTATTATAGTAATCAAGACTGTCCTAATATTAAAAAATTTAAGGCTAAATTTTACTTTAATTTTAATAAAGTGTAGATTAAACTCATGATTTGCTAATATTCTGTAGTAAATTTTTCTCATTATTTTGATTACTCAAATTTCAGCTTCACTTTTAATTGTTAAATCCATTTATTTATAATTTATTAACTTATTTGATTATACAAATATTTTAATTTTGACTGATATTAGTTTTTAATTTTATTAATATAACGTATAT